>JAJEJO010052038.1:1577-107533 GCA_020662805.1 Glaucomys volans
CATCATTCACTTATCAGAGAGATCATTCAGCCTTTGGATTTTTGGGACTGGCTAATCTCACTTAGCATGACAGTCTCCAACATCATCCATTTACCTGCTATAATTTTAGCAAATGCTATAATTTTATTCTTCTTTATGCTGAGTAATATTACCTTTTGTTTTAAATCCACTTTTAATGATGTTAGTACAACCTAAAAATAGGGTGTCACTGTCTCAGAGTCCTATTTTTTAGCAAACAATTATCTTGGCTACAAATATCTTCCATGATCTAGACATGTGACTTTATAGTGTTTTTGGTGGACTTCTGCTTATCCATTCGTTTTCTTTTTGTTAGCACCTCTATCATCAATTTGTGTTATTTATAACAAATGGTGTTAATAGTGTAGATGTGGATAACAAATGAATTCAGGGCCCTCACTCAAACATACAATCTATGACCTTGGTTTAAAAAGTATAATTAATTAAGTTAAACATAGATTTTTTTTCTAAATTCCAAAATATTTGAGCTTCTCTTACATTGAGTGGTAAGTATAAAAACAATACATTATACCTAGTGAGTGCTCAATAAATAGGTGTGGAATTGAATTGCAAGTCTTAAAATGTTTTGAACCACCAAAAATTTCCTGGTCAGGATAGATCCATATTAATGGTTTCCTCATGCTTTTGCTATCATTTGAGAGATATTTACCCAAGAAAAATGAATCAACCTGAGACTTGAGGATTTGCCTAGGTGAGAATGTACTTTTTAAAAAAGGTTAGTGGATAATTGGTCTCTCATCTTGTTTCCTATGAGGGATTCATGCATTCGTACTAATAAGACATTCATAGTCTTTCTTCAGTATCTCTGCAGTCGTCTCAAAATATTATCACTCATTCTTTTTCTTGTGGGCTCCCCATTCCAGGGACAACTTTCTGACTGAAACAAGGAGTTCTCCATTGAGCAGGATTGCAGTGTGGCACTACATCGGATCTGGGGATGAGGCTATAGGAAATATTTAGTGTTGGTGTGTTCTTAAGTGTCCCCTGAAATTATACTGTGTGTGTGGTTACTTTAATTAATTAGACTTTCTGTTGAATATTAAATATATTCTTGGGGTCAAGTTCTTTCTGGGTTTATGGGTTCATGAGAAAGTTCTTATTGAAAATCTATCACTGACCTTTCACAGGAAATACCTGTACTACCCACACTGTTGCCTATGAGTTAAATACACAAAAATAATTATTGATGTGAATTAAAAAGAATTGCCAATTCTGTTGAATAGATTTCTTAATGAATATTTTGGAGCCCCCAAATATAATATTTACCTCCACAGTAATATGTTTCTGGGGTGCAGTTATATAGGTATCTTTAAACACCTATTTGTCTGGTTCCCTTTTGTTTTTACCACAGTGTAATTTGTCCATACAATGATGCATAGTCCCGTATAGTAATATAATATATTGCAAATGAAAATTCTGCTGAAATATGGTTAGCTCTAGTTGCTTTACAGAATTATTAAACAGGCCAGAGGGCTATCGGCCTTTTGAAGAATTCAACCTTCTGCTCCAGTGTCTCCAGATTGTTAGGTTACAACTTGAGGAGATAAGAGGTCCTCTAGATCCAAGCAAGCTCTCCCACTGCCAAATCCTTTGGCAGGAGGATAGATAGACCCAGTTCCAAACTCTGACTCAGGATTTCAATCTGTTCTAGAATGGGCCTCAAGTGTCCTCTGTAGCCTAGAGCATACCAGTCCTCTAGACATAAAGAAACTCCAGAACACAATACTTTTTCCCTCTTCATTGGAACATCTCTAGGTAGGGGTCTTGAGCTCAAGTTCTAATATAATTCTTCAATGCAGGTGATACCCCCAAAGTGTGCCTTTGTTGATCTGGTTGCAAAGATAGTATTCCAGAAAAAGGAAGTGATAAGTAAAATCAAAGTAATTATTCTCCTGTTATTCTTCTAGTTCAAATAAGGTATGGACGAAATAATTTAGGAAGTGCTCAAACAGGGGAAATAAGATTCAACAGGATACTTGGCAATGACAAGAGTTCAGTCAAAAGAAACAGCCAGACATTGCTTAGTTCTAGTTCAGATTTCCCCTTGGCTTCAGAATTGGAATTTGTAAGATTAGCCAGCAAAATTGAGGTGAAGAACTGCTCAAGAGATTATGGTTAGCAAACAGGGAAGACTCTTGGACATTTTATGAATATAATGCAGTCAGGAATAAAAAGATGTTTTAGTCACCAGGTAAAAATCTAAGCCTTACAAGATTTTTAGCTTGTGAGTTCCTCCAGGAAATAAAGCATTATTTGAAGGCATGAAGTATATACTCCCATCTTCTCTATTTTATTTATTTGTTTGATATTAAATGTGTTATGCTTATTTGTTACTTTTACTGTATTTCATGAAGATATTTAAAGACTTTAAAATGAAAACCAATTGTTCCTCATTCAACTTCTGTCCTGTGAGCTTACTCCCTTTCTCATTTTTATTGTTCATTTTCTATTTACATCTTCTCCTAATTATGTTTGTAAATAACTCATCATCTTATACATGATTATTCAACATTAAATATCTAATATAGACTTCTTCAACAAAATAAGAGAGAATGAGAGAGTTGTTGGTTAAGCAAGCAAATAACATTGCATGTCAAAAACATTGCATGTAATGTTGAAAGGAAAAAGATAAATGGTAGAAATACATAAGTGTATTCTTGCTGATAACTGAATAGCCACAATTACAACAATGAGACATTATTTTTACCTGTCAAATGGACAAAGTATAAAAAGAATGTTCATGACTAGTATTTTTAATGATGTAGAAACATCAGCAATCTCCTGGTGAGGGTACAGGTGATCTAATAGTGGCAAAAGTTTGATAATATGCATATTCCCTGATCAAGCAGACTATGATTGGTAGAAATTCATCCTAATGGTATAAATGTATAGACGTGCAAAAATGCATGGATACAGAATTTTAAAAATTAGATACTTGTTTTTAATAATATAACATTGGAAAACACTGAGATGACCAGAAATATTTTTAGGGGAACCATGGTAGATTCCCACAGGGAAATACTTTGTAGCCATGAAGGAAGGTAATACACACACACACACACACACACACACACACGTGTACACACACACAAATATAGTTAATTACCAGGAAAGATGTTCAGTGTGATTTTAAGGAAAAATGCTGATTTTTAAAACATTATGGGTTCAATGTGGTTCCTGAAAGGAGATGAGTCCACCTTAGCAACGGTTATCTTCCAGTAGTAGGATTATGGGTGATTTATTTTTGTTGATTCAATATTTTTTCTTGAAATATTAAAAAGAGAATGTTTTAAAACATTTGCCTTCCATACAGTAAACAATAACCGTTCTCAACTTTCTCTTTTTCTCTGAGTTCAGTGCAGTCCTTTCTAATTCCTCCAGTTGCAACCTTCAGATATTTGAAATCATCCTCATGAGCTTAGAGATGTGATGCTTGCTGTCCTCTTTCTCTCCTTTTTCATGCTAACAGCATCCTGTGTTCAGCTACACAGTTGTCAGGGGGGTTGAGACTGTTGCATTCATTGATGCCAACAAAACCATTTAGCTCATTTTCAACCCAAGGTAACGATTCCTTCATTTTTTGTTCTTTTATTGGGAACTGATTAGGAAAATCCCCAAACCTTACATATGTCTTTCAATTTTCTGCTATGGAAAGATAATTTTCTTATAAATCTCTTTTCAATTTAGTAATTGGATTAGATTTAGAGCATTTACAATTTAAATCATAGGATTGTCCTTCATTCCAAACTTTGTCTCTTTAGTTCTTGGAATACCTTCAGATTAGATTTTGTGTAATCACTTTGGTAGAGATTTGAAGGGACACAGTTGATTCAAGAAAAGTCAGATACATACAGGAATACTGGAGGCTTCCCACTTTTTATCCTCAAATCCTAGATTGATTGAGAGTTTTAATAAAGGATCTATACATACCAAAGGACTATTATCTTAATATACTCTTTTGAGATGCCCTTGTTGCTTCTACATGTTTTTTGCATAATAAATGCTCATGTTTTATGTATTTTCTTTTAAATGTGTACTATTTAAATAATAGAAAATGTTTGAACCTTAAATGTAGTCTTGTGCTATGGAAGACTACCTTATTCTAAATAAAAAGGAAGTGAACAGCAATCAGATTATTAAGATCACAATTAAACTTCTGTTAGGAATTTAAATAATTTACTAAATTGAAGTCTTCTTATTTATTTACAACCTTCATTTCTTTCAGATAGTAGTTGATAAGGGTACTTGAATTTCAGAAGTAAGAACCTTTCAAGGACGACATTATTTCAAAAGAATGAATATTCTTTTAAGTAAGACCCAGGATCTACTTACCCATTACTATCTGGCAAACAACACTGTTTTTGAACTTGGTAATAGCTGTTGATTGCTTATAACCATTGTCCATATATTCCTTTTGGGAATACAAAAGAAAATCTTTGTGTTTCACATTAGTAAAATGATGTATTCCTCTTATTTTTAGATCTGTAAGTATAAATGGCATTTGAGAAAGTCCGAATTTCAACAAAGACTTTGGAGGAAAAGTTCAGCTCAAATTGTGATCAAGGAAAGAAAACTATTCGTGTATATAATTGATACAAAGATAAAAACTTATTTTTTAAATTACATTTTCATTTTTTAGATAAAAAAAATATATCAGGGCAAGTGTACAATTGTATGCACCAGAAGTTTCACCACTTGAGAGTAGATTAAGTAGGTAGTATGGAAGGTGTGGGAGTCTGAATGAGGAAGTGAGAGAAGATGGAATGAGGGAGAAAGAAATGAGAGGGGAAAAGGATGGGTGGCATGAATGGGTGGTCATGGAAACTGACTGTTGGAGGTTTTCTACTGCAGGGAAGTGAGAAAGAGGAACAGTTGTACAGAACTTTCAAGGGTTCAGATGGAGCCCATGGATGCAATGAAAAGACATGGTGTGAATGGAAGACCAAACATTCCTTTTAATACCTTGAGCATTACTCTCAACTTTAGGGAATAAAAGCAACAAATCGATTTTGATAAAAATAATTGTGACTTCTTCTTTCCTCAGTGTTTGGAAGTGCAACTGTGCTGTGTCCTTGAAGTAGGTAGCAACTTTACCTTAATGAATAATCCATGCTCCAGTTTGAAGCCCAATCAGTTGGAAGGGGGAGAAAAGAGAAGAGGAGAGGACATAACAAAGAATTAGATCCATATAATTGTCCACAAGTTAGCAAAGTCATCAACTGAGTTTGTGCTTATCTAATAGGCCATCAGGTGTTCCTGAAAGAGTCATCATTTGCCATTTATGGTATAATTGCAAGTTCCTAGGAGTATTCTCTACAACTTTAGTCCTGTCTCAAAAGCATGCAAACATCAAAGAACTTGCAAAAGGATTTAATATGGCAAAAGAAAATATTGAGTGAACAAGTAAGCATAATATTTTGGGTATCAGGCACTGTGTTAGTTTTTTAATGGAGTATCTATTCTGCTACTCTAGTATGAGGTCTAGTAATAATTTTTATGTTTCACATTTTCTTGACTTAAAAAACCCTGTAATTTAATTTAAGAAATTTCTTAAATATTACATAACTTGTAAATGAGGAACTAGATATCAGATCAAGGTCTCTTATGTTCTTTTTAAATAACCAAAACAATTCATGACCAAATATTACCTCATTTTTATTATCTTGAAAATACACGTTTTCATTTTTCTACCTCTTTTACTACATTTGAGAACAAAGTCCAATCTAATCACCTCCTGCATCCATGTCAATTGTTTTTCCACTTTTACATTTTTACTCACCTTTTTAAGCCTCTCATGCTTCTTGCATATACTCTTGCATTAATGATTTTTATGTTTTTATTAATGTATTATGGCTGTACATAACAGTGGGATTATTGTGACATATTCATAAATGTAAATCACATAATTTGCTCCATTTAATTCCCCAGTACTTCTGGTTCCATCCCTCCCCCCACCCCTTTGGTCCCCTTCCCCTATTATTCTGTACTCCCTTCTATTTTCATTTGATCCCTACCTTTTCAAAAAATTCCTCATTTAACTCAGTTTCTGCAAATGAGAAAAAATGTTCGACCCTTGACTCTCTGAGTCTGGCTTATTTCACTTAGCATCATGTATGCCTGTTCCCTCCATTTACCAGCAAATGATAATTTCTTTCTTCTTTATGGATGACTAGAACTCCATTGTGTATATATACCACGTTTTCTTTATCCATTCCTCTGCTTATGGACACCTAGACTGGTTCCTCAGCTTGGCTATTATGAATTGTGTTGCTGTAAATATTTGTTTGCAGGTATTTTTCCTTCTTCTATTCTGTCCTCTTTCCAAGAGACAGGCCAAAACTCCTTGCTGAAGTGCTTCCTATTTCTCATCCCGACTTCTTTTACAATTTAACCCTTTTACCCAATGACGATGCCAATCTTACAGAGTGTCACGTAGCATTCACCAGACATTTGTTAAGCATTTATCAATGAATTTTGTCAACTGCCTTTCATCTGCTGCCCATAGGGTAGGTTGCCACACAGTGGGATAAAAACTTCACTAAGCCTCTGTCTCTGGCCTCAAAGGACTTAGAATTTAGGGATAAGAATAAAAAAGCAAATTGATAATTAGGGTAAAATATTCCCTATGCATTGAAAGCACATACCAGTTCTGGTAGAGTCTCTGAGATGAGGGTAGCAGGTCAGGATACCAATATCAGATACAAGATTGAGAATCTGGGGGATTTGGGATGGCATCGAAGAAGAGATGAAGAAATTATTTGAATAGGAGCAGAGGTATCATTAAACTAAAGAATATAATGTGTTGATTCAGGGGTCTTAAATTGGAAGAGGCCTATGGAGTTATGATGAAGAGATCTCAATACAAGTGCATGTGATTTGGAAGAAGGATGTTGGCCACCCATATCTGCATGTATCACTGCTTCAGAAAGAGAGAGGAAAGGAGGAAGGACTCATAATCCTATGCCCCAAGGAGAGAAGGCACTGAGGAATCCAGATCTGGTGCAGCTGGATGGGCCATCATCTCTGTATCTGGAAGCAGAGTATGGTGGGGTCTGCACCAAAGGAAACCTGTAGCTGTCTCCAACCCTCATCCCTCTGTCCCCAAGTCCTGGTTTTTCCTAAGTACACAGATGCCTCCCTCTCCTTCTTTATTCTTCCTTATTTCCATCCAAGAACATGGTCCTTTTCTTGCTAAACTAGGAATAAAGAGATGTCTTCTTTTGGCAGGAGTAGCAGGGTCTCATTAGGTACTTCATTGGGATCACTGACATCTTTTCTTGTACCTAAAGGTTACTGAATTGTGCAGAGTTAAAATGGAGACAACTTCTTGTTAAGAACAAGGTTATTAAATTTTCAAAAGTCAAATTCAAAGAGTACTGAGTTCTTTGCCTGCGGGAAAAGCTGAAATTCAAAGGGTGACTGTGACCAAGAACACGGGATGGGAGGTATTTAACTTGCTCTCTGCTCCCAGATCGAATGTGTATGTGTTGGAGATGGGTTCTCTTAAGTTTGGGTTATACCTGAAAACGGAGATGAGTTTTTACTTTTTCAGATGAAGATTTATTTAGGATAAAATCTCCCGGGATATAAAGAAGCTTTAACATGGGATGTCTGGGAGAAGGGTTCTTCTTCCCAACCATGCTGGTTGCCCATGACTTATGCTAAAGAAAAGGACCTAGGAAAGGACTTGTGGAAGTGAAAGTTAGGAGATGAGCCAGTGATGGCAAAGTGTGACCCATGAAGCCCTGGGAGTCACTGAGACACTTTCAGAGGATTTTCAAAATCAAGATGGTTTTCCTAATAATTCTAAAGTGTTATTTGCCTTTTTCACCATGTTGACTTTTGCAAGGTTGGTGCAAGATCAATGGCAGACAAAGGGCTGGTTTCTTACCAAAAATCAAGGTAGTAGCATCAAATTATACTACTAGTTATTGTATTCCTCACTACCACATACTAGTGGTATAAACAGCAACAACAACAAATCCTACACGATTTCACATACAGACTGTTTTTGATGAAATCATAAAAATGATTACTGTATTGAATAGTTTTGAAGAAAAACATTGGTACAATTCAGTCACCCACTGAGCGAGCCACTTTTTTTTTTTTTTTTTTCGGTACTGGAGATTGAACCCAGGGGCACTCCACCACTGAGCCACATCCCCAGTTCTATTTATAATTTTATTTAGAGACAGGGTCTCACTGAATTGCTTAGGGCCCCGCTAAGTTGCTGAGGATGGCTTTGAACTCACAATCCTCCTGCCTCAGCCTCCCAAGTGCTGGGATTACAGGCGTGCACCACTGCACCCGGCTTGAGCAAGCCACTTTTTAAAGACAACAACTACCCTTATTCAGATGTGAATTCCTGGCAAATATTTTTTCAAAATGAACAAATTGATCCTGTTACTTCCAGGAAAACAACAAATAATATTTATGGCAAATAATAAAATTTGAGCTTTGAAAGGAAAATGAGAAGTTTGGAAAACTTGTCTCTGCCCCCATGAGGTTGAAAAGTCACCAATATTTATAAGAAGTTAGATCTGAGTTAGAAATAATGATTTGAGAAACATCAAGGTCCAGATGGTGGTGGAAGTCATGGGTTTAAAAAAAAAAGTTCAGCCAGAGGAGTGTAGTGTATGGAAAGACTAGAGCTGAGGATTGGGCCCCAGGACTTTTCTTTTATCCCTAGCCCCCGTGGGACACTTTGACAGATGCATATTTACATGCTCCTTGTACAAACCCTGCTGTATACACAACACTTCACATTTTCATTTTTAGAAACATATCATCTGACTTTTGCAATAGCAAAGGAAGGTGGGAGGCTATATATAATAATTGTTATCATTTTTCAGATGAGGAAATTGAAACTAAGAATATGTGAAATAACTAAAGTTCCAGAAGTGACCATACCAGCACAAAATCCAGGTCATTTAATTTCTAGAACAGAGTTTCTCCTGCCACTCCACAAGTGCTTTGGAATAAATGCCAGTTGTTTTCTTCCATACTCCTGCAGTGTGTGGGAAATCGAAATCGTCTTCTTCTTGCAGACTCAGCATTCTTACAAACTCATTTTATGTCTGCTCCAGCTTCCCTGGTAGCCTCATCAATTTATCATGATCTGTTGCAGATAACTTTGCTTCCCATAGCCCAGAAAAATCACTGGAATCCTTCTGGAAGCCACCCTGACCCAACCTCAGTCCTTTGGTCATTTCCTACTTAGCACTTTGTACTTCCTAGTGCATTCTTTTTTATATGTTGATATGCTACATTCAATTTTTTTCTTTACTCTGTGTGGTTTTGTTTTTTCCCTCAATTTAATTATAGGACAATCTTAAACATATTATCTTTTAAACAGAATCATTTTTTCCTTGTATTAGGGATTGCACCCACAGCCTTCTGCATGCCAGGCCAGTGCTCTCTACCACTCAGCTGCATCCTCAGCCCTGCTGAGATTTTGACAGATGCATACTTAACATGTTCCTTGTACAAACCTTTGCAATTTTATATGGGGGTTGTCTTGGAAAATAAAAGAAATGATTATTTATAACTGTAGATTATAGCAACATTTTTGTTAAATTCATACTTGACAAATAGATTTATGTTAAATTATATTTAATTTCAACCTCCCACTTTTGTCCCTGTTCTCATGTTCTTTATTTTACATGGTGGCATTCTTGATGTTCTCTATTCACCTGGTATGTTATTTATCTATAAATGTGTCTTTTGACTAATTTTGGTTCTTCCTGAGTATATATTGCAGTAAGTTGTATACAGTAGGGACTCAGTAGTTGTTTGGGAATTCATGAAGTGGGAGATAGACTTGGAAGAGATGACTTTGGCATATTATTTGAGTTATAGAAACAAAGATAGAGAAGAAATGCCCTGGGGGTGATGAGTTTTTGCTTAGAGGGAGATTTTGACTTTGATAGAATAAAATGTTCGACAGATTTAATTGGACCAACTGTCATCTCTGTCAGGATGACCCTTGTTTGGTGAGCTTGCATTTTTATTCTGCTATACCTAGTGAGGATATTTAGATGGTTGGGGTGTCTTAGAGTTAGCAAACAATTTGATTTTCTCTGATTCTTATTCAGTTGTCAAAACATGATTGTAACCTCATTTCAGAGAATAATGCAAAATACTTTTCTGAGCTTTGATTAATATTTTTTAAGTTAAGAGAGTCCTAATAGGTTATACATTCCAGTTCTAGCTGAGAAACTTGCCAATCAAGTTCCCCACATTGCTCTGTAAAATCATCTGGCTAGCATCTTCTCTTGGCATAACAATGTCATTGTATATAACTAGAGTCTACCATTAATCTGGGCGCATTAGGCTTTCAAACATTTCTTCCTCCAAACTATACACTGGATCTGCACTTTGCTGGATGACATTTAATCAGTTTGGATGGACACAACATAATCCCAGTGTAGCATAAGATGTATTTACCAAGCACTTTGTGTCTATGGTTTAGATTTAAGACAGAGAGAGAGAGAGAGAGAGAGAGAGAGAGAGAGAGAATATCTTTCTCTCTCTTGAGATGTTTGGATTAAATTTAATTGATTTTTAAAACACATTAGCATGATCACAACAATTTAAAGCAAATGAACTTTTTTTTTTTTTCAATAAAGCAGGTTACACTGGGGATTTGACTTTCAAAGATTTGAAACAGTGAAATACCAAGGAGGTTTTTTTAACTTAGAGAATGAATAGCATGCTTGAAAAATGTTTGTAATTTATGCTTTTATTTCCAAAGTTTGAATAGATATAAATTTGCTTCTGAAAAGGCAGCTTTTTATTTTGAGGGACTTGAAGTTACAAGCTTTTCCACAAGAGACTGTTGGAGACATATGTCCTCATTGTCAGACTAATGCAACTTTATCGACTTAAAGCTTAGGAAGAAATCAATATATTTTTTGAGACACATGGGAGATAGTAGAACTCACATTTGTGAATATGATGGATGCGTCCTGCTCTGCTGTATCTCTCAAGGCTTGGTCTTTGGACCACCTGCAGTAGCCTTGCCACTTACAAATATGGTATTGAACACACAGTTCTCTTATAACAAATAGTGCAACTTAGACTCTGGAGCACTTGATCTCAAACTGCCTGCCAACCACCTCTTGGTCAAAATCCTATCTAGAGCAATGCCATGAAAGGAAAATAATCCGAAAAACAGCATCCACTCACAGAGCAATCTTGCCTCTATCCTTGAATACAGCAGAGCAATAGGCAGTTACATAATTCTTTCCTATCAACTTGTCCTCTGAGCAACCACCTTCACTGAATTAAATTTAAATGTTATATCTTTCATTTTGTTTGTATTTGATAGATAATTTTGGTCAAAGATACATCGCCTATTATTCCGTGTTTACAGTCTCCTTTGGTAATCCCATTTAGAATTTATCTCCTGCTTTCTTTCTGTTTCTTTTTCTCTGTTAAAATTGGTTTGCTTTCTTCAAACAAATAACTTGAAGTATTCAATAAACTGGTTTTCTTGCCTCTGAGGAGATGCAAAGCAAAATTGAATAGGCAATCACAATAATTATATCAAACCTCGTGCTTAGCATTTTTGCTTTCTTCTACTCCTCTGTATATCTTTGATGTGTTATTTTTTCCAGAGCTTTGTTGTATACATGAATTTTATTTTAAGGTACCTTAAATCCCTTTTGAAAAGCAGAAAGTATAAGCAAACTGTTAAGAGTAGGATAGGAGAGGCCTGTTCAGAAGGCCAGGGGATAATGAATCTGTAAACTATAGAAACATAAAAGGAAATGGTATTTTTGATTGACATTTTATTGCTAGTGGCCTGTGTATCCAGCCAACAAATGGCCATATATTCACTAATGATACTTAGCAAATCTTGGTCACACCATATAAAATATTTTTCTGAAGATTTGAGAGAAAGTGTGGACAGGGATAGTTACACGTGGATTTAAAAGTCTTTGTATGGAATTATTTTATAGGAGATTATAAAAGTGATAGAGTTAAATATTTGTACCAAGTAGAAACTCAATAAGGAGGTATTATATATATGAGCTTCTTCATTCAATTTTCAATATTGGTTTTATATTAATTAGAATTTGTTCAAAGAATGTAAAATAATTGGAATCCTAGACATCTGAAAAACATCAGAAGTGAAATTAAGTTTAACAGAATCTGAGGGAGAAATTGTGATTTAATTAAAATATATTTACATACAACCTTCCAAAAGTAGTTTTTTCTTATATGTGGTCCTATATATACTCTTGAAAAAACTGGCAAACAAATATAAGACAGATTTAAAAATGAGAAACATAGAACTGTATGGTTAAAATTGGCCTAAAATGTCATTCACTCCACTCCATTTGTCTTTAGGTTTATGAATTCATTGCTTTAAACATGAAGTGGAAAGTAATCATAAAGTGACTTTTTCTCCTCTTTTTATTGAAGTTACTTTGTCGGATTAGTTCTTTCCTTTCCAGGATGAAAAGCCAGGAGATTTGTGATCATTTTTATGGAATGCAGGGAGAATTTCTGTCACCATAAGTCATAAGACGCTGACTCAGTATTTACTATCCAGTCTCATATAATATTTAAAATTTCAATTTTGGTTGAAAGTTAAGACTTTCCTTCCTTTTTTCTCATTGTGTATATAGCTCTTCTCTGTGCTCATGGCCACTGCTTTGTACCTTTACGGCATTTGCAGGTAAATGGATGGAGCTGGAGAATATTATGCTAAGTGAAATAAGCCAATCCCCCCAAAACGAATGATTTATCTGATAAGTGGATGATGACACATAATGTGGGGGGGGGGGTAAGGGAGAAATGGAGGAAGGATGGATTGTGTAGAGGGAAATGAGGGGTGGGTGTGGGGAAGGAAAGATAATGGAATGAGGCAAACATCATTACCCTATGTGCATGTATGATTACACAAACGGTGTGACTCTACTTCGTGTACAACCAGAGAAATGAAAATTGTACCCCATTTGTGTACAATGAATAAAAAAGACCCCAAAAATACACTTACAAATAATTTTTCTGAAAAAAAAAAAAAGAAATAAAAGATCAGAAGAGGGAGGGAGAAATGGAGAAGGGAGGTTCCTTCTGGTTTGGTTGTGATCTTGCCTCCTTCTCTCTGGATTTGGTGGATGACGAAATCTCACTTTTTCCTTGTGGGATGTTTTCTTCAGAGATTCCCTGTATCCCTGGTGATCCCTCAGCTAATGATATCTGGGAAAGAACAAATGAACCTCTGTTTTGTTGTTTACTTGATGGTTCCTTGGTCCTTTTCCATCAAACCATACCTATTCATATCCTCCCCTGCCTCTTTTTCCACAGGATATTCTCAGGTCCAACAAATACTGAGAATACCAACCAATCCCAGTACAGCCAACTCTCTTTTGTTCCTGCATCAAAGCCCCCAGTTCCCCACCTCTTCCCCTTTAGAGGTCCCAAGTGGGAGTCCAACTCCAGCCCAGTGGGCTCCCTAAAACACCTGTTAAATGCCTTTTGGGGTCACTTTTCCTTGTGGGAGACAACTTAATGCATCTTTTCATGGAGTGAAACATTAGAGTAAAACATCCCATTTATTCTTTTATCCAGGACAGGAAAGGACAGTCATAGTTACTGAGTCTTTTGGAATCACACTATGAGTCACTGGAAGTTTATGCAACTATGATTCCAGAACAGGAATGTAAATGTTATCAAACTAGGAAGTGTAACACAAATGTGCAGATGAAGGAAGTTAGGAAGTAGAGGGAGGGTAGATGGGTGAAGGAATAGAGACCCCAAGTCCTTCTCTGTGTAAAGTGAGAAATCTGCAGAAAATCTGTAGTTATTTAAGCAAGCAATACATATTAAAATACATGAATTAAAGTCACAATGTAACTAGAAAATGAATTGTAATAGTGATTTAACTATAATAGAAGGAATAGGGAAAGAATTTACAGAGTTATGTTGAATCTAATCTTGTTAGAAGCAGATAATGTTTGAGATGGATGAATCTTAAAGTACATCATCATAAGTGTATTATTTGGAGTCTTGGAGGTGACTGACAGATGAGTAAAAAATATAAATGGCTAGAAGAAAACTTGGTTTCTTGTGGGGATTGACAATGGGGAGAGAAGGGCAAATGGGGGCTCATGGCATTGCATAAGAAGCCTCCCATATTCCTTGTTTCCATCTAAAAAAGTGTGTGCATATATTCCTCTAATAAAATTTGAAAATTTTACTATTAAAATATGTTTTTAAAAGTTATGTGGAAAAATGAATAGGTATATGGCACTGGGGTTTAGCTGAGTTGCTAGAATGCTTGCCTAGCTTGTGCACTGCCCTGGGTTATATCTCCAGCACCATGAAAAATAAATACATGGAGAAAAAAATATTATTTAATATAAAGATGATTAATGAGCTGAATCATTGCTGTGGCATATTGAAATGGTATAAAGCCATAATATACTATATCACTAAATATGATACAATCATAAGTATCTTCAGGAAGATCAAAGAAACAGAAGATTGACAAAAAAGCATTATAGTATAGATGTACTTTGAGGAAGGGTTAGGGTTAGCTAGGTGGTTAGGCCATTATTTTTAAACAAAAATGTATTTAAATCCTATCCTATATTGAAATAAATTCCAGATCCTTATTAACTCATAGATGATAAATCATAAAATACTGAGAAGGAAGCTGAGTGTCTGTTTCGCTGAGCTCCACATTAGGCAGCATCTTCTATACTTCAGCCAAACAGAGGATTTGCAAAAGAGAAGAGAGATTCAAATGCTTTCAAATGAAAAGATGGCAAAGAAAAATCATTATGACAGATATGAAAATGCTTGATAGTGTTGCCTTCTAAAGGAGTAATTCAGTTAATTTTTATTTTGTCACATGCAGCTCCAGAGTCCTAGCATTAAGCATGACAGACACAGTCTTGAAAATCAATGAGAAAAACCGTGAGACTCCAATAAATGCAAGCCTCACGCATGCTAACTTCACTGAAGAGTAAGTGGGAATGAGTTGTGACCATTGGAAAACCATTTGGTTTACTGCATTACCAAAGTTTGCAAATAAAAATGAGACCTACTTATCTGACACAAACTATGATAATTAAATATACAAGAGAGTGCACACATTGTCATGTATCATGAAGTGGGCACTCCAGAGACTACTAGTTAAATTTGGGCACATCAGTAAAAAGTTTTAAAGATGCTCATATTTTTAGGGCCAGAAATTCAACTTTTGATTATTTGTAATTTGTACTCATCAAAAAATGTTCAGTTACAAGGAACTGCCTAGGCAAAGAAATAGTACATTGGGAATTACTGCATATTTGATATTCGTGTGTGTTTTTTTAAGGGTAAGGAGGATGACTGTAATAAAAATTTAAAGCAGAACTCGGGATAGTATCACATACACAAAGAAATGTGTAGAAAAATCATGAAAATATGATAAAATTTTAATTTCTTTAAGAGTTGGGATTATGATTTTTAAATAGTTAGAATACAGTTTCTACCTCAGATGTTCCTATAGGAATATGTGTTGTTTTCATATCAAGAATAAAACAGACACATAGGAGGAAGTTAGTCCAAATTCTATAAATTGTGAGCTGTGTGAACTTGTGCAAGTGACCCTTTGTATGAGGTGGCATCACAGTCCCCGTGGTTTTGGTGACACTCCCTCAAATAGTCGTGGGCCTGACAGATGTGTTTGAGAAGATGACGATCCTGGTTTGTTAACTTTTGGTTCCCCAATCCAGGACCTCCCCTTTGTCCTCTTACCAGCTACTGAAATGCAGAAACTGCATTTTTTTCTCTTGTTTTTTAGTAGTTCCCCCATTTGGAGAAAAACAATGCCCAAAACAAGTGAAAAAGTTGATTACCTCTCCCGGTGTTTGTGCTTACCATCCCAGACCTGGAGTCATGAATCGAGTTTTTAGTTTGAACACATTTTTCTTTCAGTCTTTAACCTTCAGTTGGTCGGCATTTCTCACTCCTTTAAAAATGTGGTCTATTGATTTCCACTGTGCACCAGTAAGCTTAAATTAGACAGAAAAGGGCATGGCACCCCTTAAAAAGAATCCCCAATTTTTCTGCACTTGGAAAATAAATGAAATGTTTTCTGTACCAGATTCCCTCTTCCGGTGCCCTTTGGTCTGCCTCTCTTGAAGGAATCAGTGTGTATACAAGGTGAGTCCTTTACATCTGTCACTCTGAAATACAACTTTACCTCTCTATACACCTGGGTCCAAAGAGAAAAAATAGGGGAATAAGGTTGAGGCTTGGGACTGGGGAGTCTGTTAGCAAGAATGATATTGACTTTTGAGTTTGTAGAGATGAGTTCATGAGAAAATGCATTTCAAACAGTTTTCTGTTTCTCATGTCCCCAATAAGCTTTTGACTCATTCCAGTTGGGGAACACAATGTAATAACGTGCTAGCCCATTAAGTCACAGCTCCATCTTTTGCACAATTCATATTCTAAATTTAAAGAGGCTCACAACTGAGCATTCACAAACATTAGCTGTTTACTTTCTTTCCACTAAAATAATCATTGCAAATACCCCTCTGAGAATGTATATTTTCAGATGCCAGGTAATCAAAGCTTAGTTGTACTCAGAGGCTTTTTTAGAACCAAATGGAAAATAATTGCTTTAAAGTACCCACTTGTGAGGATTTCTGCTCATCAGTGTAATTGCCAGCAGCCACTGTCTTTCTGTCACAATAAATTCACAATGATTCATTAGCTTCTATTGGGGGGAAGAAATAGATCATCTTGTTAACATTGACTTTGATTTTTAAATGGGTTTGCTTGATTTCATATTGGAACTACAGTTGGCGCATGAACTAAAATAATAGATGCTCCTGTCCCACTTTAAAGGTAGCATAGATCGTAGAAGAGGATAAAATTAGAACTCAGCCAGACTTGCAGGACTGAGATATGAGTTCTCAACGTATTTACTCCCGTAGCATATTTTTGGTCAAAGGAATTTATTTTCTCTACGATAGGCCTTTGCACTCAGAACGCAGTAGTTGGCAAATAATCCTTAGGATGTGTTACCAAGCGTCTTGATACAGGCTTCTCTCTGTCATTGAATGAATAAGATGATTGCCACAAAGACCTACTGGCCAAAAATGCCTGTCAAGGACTGCCTAATCTTAACAAGTTCCCTAGATTGATGGGATCATAATTTACATAGTCAAGTTTACTTTGTATTTGTAGATGTGGGTCAGAGGTTAGCACTCCTTTGCTGATTTGCCTATTTTTAAGCAGGCTGGGAAACATCCCAGCTTTATCTTCACCATCGAAGTGGCTTGTCAACTGCCTACTTGCAGTGGTTACCTTGTTGGGATTCTGTGAAGTCACTCAAGGGTCGACCTTCACTTTCCAAGGGCAATGGAAGTTGGCATGTAAGTCTCCTTGAAGCTGGTGAAGACCTTGAGTATGTGGATGCCCCAGGGCACATTTGGTGACTGCCTCCCTGTGGCACCATGCACGCTGCTACCAATATCAGCTTTGAGTCAGTCGTCTCCACTGTGTGTGTGTCTACGCTAGGGGAAAAAAATGGAATAAAACCAATGGATACTTGTGATGCATTTTACAATTTCAAATTGACGGTGCAGCTAGACTATTTTAAGACTGCTTAAAAAAAAACAACCCACCAAGAATCAATGCATTTAACTATTTTGGTCTGTTTCCCTATAAGAACAGCAAAAACAAAAACACATAGGACCTCAAGAAAAAAAAAAAAATCTGTCAGAGGTGACATGGAGGTGACCTCCTAGAGATAACCTGGGGCTGAGAAGGGCCTGCTTGTCAATCACAGGTGAGCCAAGCAGGAAGCAAGTCAGGAGCATGTGGCCAGGGCTAAGGATAAAGAGAAGGAACTAGGAGTTCACACCAAGTGCCCAGAGTGCAGGGCAACAGGATAGATGCCACACAGGCTCTCAAGTGTCATGGTGGGTTCACTTCTCAGCAGAGCCAACATACCCTGTGCCGAACAGTCATCTGTCCAGCACGTTAAGAGGCAGCCTGTGTCCAGCACACTGGAGGGAGAAAAGAATCATTTCTTAAAAATAAAATATAATAAAATAAATCAGTGGGCATTTCTGATTTGGAGTTGGAAACAGTAACCTAGTTTCTGGGCTGATGGAGGAAAAATAACAAAGTGCCTAATTTTTCAATGCTGGGTCATTTCTAGAAGAAATAACTAAATAAAAGGATACCCATCAAAGTCTTTCAGAGTTAAACCAGGGCAATGTTCAGCTGTTTGGATGAATAACCTTTATGCCTATTAATACAAGCTGCATTTTTTCTATAGTGGAGGATCTGAAATGTATTGCGATGCAAATTTAATTTGGTAGAAAGCTTGCAAGGCCACTAAAATTTGGAAAAAAACTGAATTTCTTAAAAGAATTTTAAAGCCAGAACTAAATCATCCTAGGGGTACTGCACATTCTGGTATAATTATTTGCCCTAAGAAATGTTTGGGTTTTTAAAATATAGGTAAGGGATGGGAAGGGGGTAGAAAAGTGATCATATATTATTTTAAGACAATATATTATTTATAGGGCAACCACCTGTGTCTCCTTGGAAGATGGTTGTGGGTCAAAATTGGAAGGAGTACCAAACCTTCATCTCACATTCCTTAGAGCTTCCTAACTATCTGCCATGGTGGACTGGTTGAAGGAATAAATCAAGTGGGCCTTGGTTGGCATGCTGCCCAACTTGCCCCGTGTCCCTCCTCTGTGCCTGGTGCTGCATTGTTGTGCACCTCACTTGCATGTGCCACCTCAGGCAGGCACTGATCTCCTGGGGTGGGACACTGAGAGGACAGCAGTTCCACTTATTCCAGCCTCTTCTTTCAGTCTCAAATTTATCCCTGCTTCCATACCTTATCAAGCACTGGGATGGTATCTTACTAACTTCCTTCCTTCTAAGTTATAAGAAACCCATGGGTAGCTTCACACTTCCCCAAATGAATCTCTTCTTTAAATTTCAGATGACAAATTTGGGGCAGTAATATCCTGGGAAAAGCCCAAATATCTCTCAAGAGAACTGCCAAGAAGCCAACGTAGAGAAACTCTGGGTTTCATTTCCCAGTTGAGGTGAAAAGTGAGGAGAGTCTCTTCGAGATTCAGGGAATAAGTTTCCAGCTCAGCGCATTTGGTGACCACAAACTGTACTTGATGGTCCCTAAGATGCAAATGTTAACGTCTCTGTGTTAGGTTGCATTTTATAGCCATGCATGGAGCCATTGCTGTTGGCTAGGTTACCATGGCACTCCTGATGCTGCCAGAGCAGTAGAAACATCCAAAGCCTCATCATCCGAAGTTGCAGAATGACTAACAGTTGCTTGGAAGAAAGTTCTAGAAAGAGTGGTGGAGCACTCTTTGAACCCCTCAGAACCAAGTGATTGCAAGGAAAGGGAATATTTAAAGTTTTTAACTCTTTTTGTAGATTTTTTAAAGAGTGCATCAGCAGTATTGCAGAACAGCATCAACATTCACAAAACTCAAAAAGGAATCACAAGAGTCCGATTCTGAACATGAGAAAGCTTCAAGACTGTACACGAACAATCATATTTCATGCATGTTTTTGTTTACTTTGCACACAGTACTAAGAATGATAAAAAATATGTGTCTAAGTACACCAGAGGTGTATTTAATTTGTGTGTAATGGAATTTCAAGTGACAGAAACACATTGTGTCATAGTTTAATTGCTGATATTTTTCTTTTTGATTAGTACATAAAATAATGAGGCCTCTTGGAATATGTGGTATTAGATTTAAGGGCATCTGATCTATTCCACGGAAACTTTTGTGAGACATACTCTTTATTTTAGAGTTTACAAATTATTCAAAGTAGAAAAATCAATGACATCAAATGCCAAGTCTAAAATCTAATCCACTGGTAAATAAAAACAAAGTCACATTAAAACTAAGTCGTGCAATATTAGTAGCTATAGAAAGAAGAGAGGACAAGTGTGCTGGTATATGGATTGCACCCAGATTTTAGTTAACAGGCCTTTATTGCACCCATCCTTCATGCAGCACACTGCATGGGGTGTTATATTTTCCCTGAAACTAATTTAAGATTTCCTCAAGTTATAATAACCTGGTGAGGAAAATAGGCCATTCCTCTGATTATTTGCTAACCTTACAATCTCTCCCTCTTTTATTTTTTTTTAAGAGGAAGGACAAAGTTATTTATAGACCCTATTAATTTAGCTTAAATGATTCTAGCTACTGGCTATGTGTAATCAGCTTTTTCCTCCTTTCTGCTTAGAGGTGGCTGGAAATGCATTGGATGAAAGATTAGAAAAATGTGTCATTTAAAAGCATCCGTAACTGCCTCTAATGTCATAATACAAGTTTGGTTACCAGACCACAAGAAAAATCGGCTGATCAGTCCTTTGTGGTAGGAGGTCAGACTGATTGCTGGTGCTTACAAAGCATGGACAGAGAGAGGTTCTTTGCTGAGAAGTGCCCCCTAATGTCACATTGAATGGAGTCTGAGTATCCTTTTCCATAACTTCAAGCATATACAGCTAATTCACAGTAGGGAATTTTAAAAAAGATTTGAGGGAGATTCCTCCTAGTAGATTAGGAAAGGATTATTTGGTGGGATTTTATTTTTCTGTGGGTAATAGCTTTCTGGTTAATGAAGTGTCCCTCTTGCAATTTAATGATCAGACTGTGTTGTTAGGAGTCTGTTGCTTGTGTGGTCCTAGGGAGATGGAGGTGAGGGGTGGGAGGACTGGGGGCACTGTGTTGAGGAGCGAAATTTCCTCTCCAATGGTGGGACTGACTGGGTCACAAAGTCAGGGTCATTTCCCTGGGGGAGATGCTCAGGTCACACTCAGCCTGGTGGGAAACTCACAGAGAACAGCATCTTACCTGCATGCTTAGCAGTTCTCTACCTGGTGGGAAGAGGTCAGGGAGGACATTAACATTTTTTTTTCTTTTTTTTAATTTTAAATTTTGAAAAATGTTGCCCAAATATCACTATTTGTTTTATTACATTAGGGGAAATGTTACATTTTCCCACATTTCATTAATTTTTCCCTCTCAGGCTCTGTAATTCTTATTTTTTCTGTCTATAATATAATTGACGTCTGTCTATAAGATATATATTTCTTTTCTGAACATTGGAAGACTCTGAGCCCAAGACTGATCCCATTTCTTCTAGTTCAAAAGCAACTGTGACACCAGCCAGGGCCTGGATCCAGCCTTTACTATCTTTTCTTTCTTGCATAGTAAGGGGTGTGGGGACTCAACTCCACTTCCACTTCCCACTGCCTGGCCTCAGCTGAATTCAGCTGACTCCTACAACACTTTCTTCAGCTTAGCAACCAGGCGATTCCTGATTACTTTCCCTGCTTGACATGTCAGTCAAAATTGGTACCAGACATTATTACCTCATGTACATATATGACTGCATAGCTGATGTGATTCCACAATATGTACCTTCAGAAAAATGAGAAATTACACTCCATTTATGTATGATTTATCAAAATGTATAAATGTATTTTACTGTCATGTGCAACTAATCAGAACAAATTTTAAAAATTAATATTAAAAAAAAATTGGTACCAGACCTCAATCCCTGCCCATCCCTTCTGTCTCCATCCTTGGCTCACATGATGAGGGGGCCAGAGGCCTGCACAGCTTTTGCCAGGCCCACTCCTATTTCTGAATCACAGAGTGTCAGCAGCCTTCCAAGTCCTGGGTAGTCTGTCTCCCTAATTGCCTTGCTAGAAGGTTCTTATTACATGGCAGAACACTTGGCCACAAGCAAGAGTTTGTCCATCCTTCATTCCGTGCACTTGCTAAGGACTGCATCATTTTGACTTGTCCATTTCTGTTTGTGTGGGTTTTAGCACGTGTTTCTGTACTGTTTGGACAATCTGCTCGATTCTCTTCTTTTGGGGCATCTGCTGTCAGCCCCAGCATGCAGGCCTGTTGCCCTTCTTCCTGTTCATCTTAGTGGGTGGGGTCTCCACTCAGGCCAGGAACCTTTTCACCTCCTTTGACTCAAAAGTGTACATGTGGTCATTCCTCACCACATACTTCTTTCCTCTGTACTTGGGGGACATTTATCACAGCTGACTTGATTGCTGTCTTAAGACTTAGTTCTGCCACTTAGTTGCATGGCCTGTATCCATTTCTTAACCCCCTAAACTTCACTTCCATCATTTGTGAAGTGGAGGTAACAATCACTGCCGCCTATGTTCTTGTGCATGGGCTAAATGAGACCACATAAATAATTATCTAAATAACTATGATCTAAATAATTGAGTAAAATGTCCCCAAAATAGTAAATGCTTAATTCATGGTACCTCTTTTTATGATTTCAGTTCAACTGAAATACCTAACTATGATTGCAAATAACAATGATTTGTGACAATTAAAATGATAGAAATAGGTGATAGGTGCTTTTGGGATTCAAATCCCTGGTGACGAGGCATTTAGTTCTCTTTGGAGGTATGAAAGAGGGCTAAGTTCTAGAAAAGAGGTAAGGGTGTGTAGAAGTTTTCCAGAAAGACAAGGAGGAGGAGAAAACACTTGAGCAGAAGAGTCAATTCAGTTAGGCCACGATTCCCAACTCCAGCACTGTAACATTTTGGGCTTGACAGATCTTTCTTGTGGGGTACTGTTCTATGCACTTTGGAATGTTTAGCAGCATCTCTGGCATCAGCTTGATGCCAGTAGCATCCCCACCCAGAAGTGACATTGCCAAATGTCCACTGGACCCTTATCCTTAGCCGAGAATTCTGAGTTGGGCCAATAGAAGATTTTAAAACCCCAGGATCACTCTTAAAAGTTTTCCTATTTTCGCTCCTGGATTTTTTATCTTCTGTTTTCAAGAAAACAACACCTCAGTCTGGTTTCTAGGCTCTGGGTGACTGTAATTCTCACTAGTTACCCAAGTGGTTACATACTCATCTTTCATGAGTATACAGTATGTATTTCAACCAGTGATTCTTAGTCAAGTGTCAGATATGCTAGGCATGAAAGACACAAAATCCTTCCTCAGTCAGGGTTCAGAGTTAAGGCTCAAAGCTTGGAATTTCCTCATTTTTGTTCTTATTTACACCAGTCATTCTTTCAGAATTTTAAGTTTTGTATAATTTATCACCATAAATCATTTTTTCTAATTTAAATGGGTTTTTTAGTAATACATAAAAACACAAAAATTTTTAGATTAATAGGGTACCATGTGATGTTCCAATACATGTTTGCATTATGTAATGTTAAAATCAGGTTAAACAATAAATCATTCTTTAGCTTGCTACTGCTAATCATTAATACTCATAAAGAGTATAATTGCTGGTCTAATTATTAAATATGAAATATTCATTGCACATACCTTCATGGATTCAATAGTTATCATTAACTTTATGCATTCTCCCACTGACTGCTTTAGGCTCTTCTGAACCTCTCTGGTCTATGAGGCTGGGACACAGTGTATAAACTGTATTCCCAGCATCATGCTTCAAATCTTGACTAACCAAGCTCCTTTCTGATTGCTTTTGTTCAACATCAGTATCTGGATTGCACTCTATTGACTGATCTATTTTCTTAAGCTAATATCTGGCTCTTTACAGAATGAATATTCCTCCTTCAATAAACATGCGTAAGGTCATTAGTGTTTGTAACAACAGCAAGTTATGAAGTGCACACATGCTTAGACACTGGGGTAGTGCCTGTCATGACAAGGTACCATCTGAAATATAGGCTCTGGTACATTTTGTACGTGCACATTTGGCATAATTACTGTAGAATGGCTCAAGAGCAATTCTAATCTTTAAATAATATCAGTTGAGAACTATCAAATGCCACCCACTCTGAACATTAGGTACTTTATACAAGAGAACACTTAGCCTTCTACAATTGCAAGGTAGAGAAGCCTAGATCACCAGGGCTTTGTGCAGGGGCACAGGTGAGTGCGCTTGGTTCAGTTGTGCTTTGTCAGATGTGTGTAGTGGGTGGAAAGTGCACATCTTAAATTGACTCACATCAACTCACTGATGGGACCAGCAATATTGGTAATAATGTCATGTGAAAGGACAACACAGATGGGGTCCTTTAAGGGAAACTGCTCTCAACTAAGTCATGCTTTCCAATTTGGAAACAAACTGACCTTAAATGAAACAATAGCTTCTACATTATTAGCATAAACATTGCTTCCAATTCTTTTCTGTAATTTAGCAATTTGCCGCATATCTAGATGGCAAAATTTAATTTATATACAAAGGTTCCTTTTACATTCTCGCAGCCAAGGTGAGAATGGCAGTCTAGCTCTGCCACTTTTTCATGCTGGAAATTGGTATGGAACATAAAAATGTTTAGAGTTGTCTGACAACTCCCCAGGAAACTTTTAAAAGCCATTAATTTGGAAGCAATTTTGCTTCTATATTTCATTTCTCAATTGGTTGTGATGGAAGTAATTGTCATATCCAAAGGGAGAATCATGACTTCAGGCAACACATAAACATCTAAACTCTTTGAAAACCATCTTGTTTTTGTGTAAATGCCCTCAGTTATAAATAAAAATGGAATTAAATCCGAGAAGCATAATACCATGACAGAACTCTTTTTCGCTAACAATCAGATAAGAAATCCTACACTTTCATAAGAGAAAGGAACTTGTTTTATATTTCAAGACTTTATTGCCCTAAATGTTTGATTTGGTGAGGTTGAATCTAGATACCATAAACACTTTCATTAAACAGGCAATAAAGACATTCTTGATATTATCAATACCTGGTATCACTTAAGCTCTTTGATTTTATTTGTAATTTTAAGAACAAGGACAGTTTACCCCCTTGTAGTCTTGTTGAGAGATACAAAAATAACACACATAAATTAACTAGGATATGTTTTGCAGATCCTTAATAAATAATATTATTTCTGCCTTTTTGTAGTCATTGTTTGTGTGTATTTGTGCTGTAGATCATCAGAAGAAAAATGAATTCTGGCCCTTGTTCCTGAATAGCCTTGAAAGCTATTCAATTATGAAAGGCAGTTTTATAGCTATTGATATTACAACATTGTTTTCTTCGTCTTGTAACATATCATCAAAGACTATTCAAAATGATACAAACGTCTGACCACTTTGCATAAATTTAACCAAAACAATAAGTTGTTTTATATTTGTAAGAAATGATATATTGATATATGAAATTAATGGGTGAATTATTTCAAAATTGTGAACCTATTTGTCTACACACCTGGTTTTCATTTGTTTCTCTATTTAGGGGATATTCAAGAAAGAACCTTCCTCAATGAACATGGCACCTTAAGAGCTAAAATGAGGAATGTCACATATAGGTATTGGTATATGTGAGGTAGAAATTAATTGCAGTTCAGTTTCCATTAGTAAACTAAGTCTTCTCCACATTATTTGATAGGAAATATCCAGTCAAAACCTGTTATGTAACTAAGCACATGACTCCCCAAGCTAGAAACTGTACTTTCTGGACTGCTTGGAGGTGAGTGTGGCTAAATTTTAGCCAATGGCAAGGGAAAAATGACATGTGCACCTTTTTGACTATGGATTGCTGCTCCTGAAATTGCTTTGTGATTTCTTGATGCAGAAATCAGAGATCCTGGTCTTTAAGCTGGAGGCAGGAACAAGATGAATCTTAAGGGTTTAAATTTGGGGAAAGAAGGTTGAGACTATTCTCTGTGTGAGGATGAATATGGATTATTAGGTGGCCGACAAGTATCCCCTATGACACATACCTCAATTTATAGAAGCTCTCAGTATATGTTTTTCCTTTTATATTTTAATAGTAGCCTGGAATTTTAGTTGGATACATGAACAGTCATACAGAGATTTCATTTCCCATCTTTTCTTGCAGCTCTATGTGGTTATCCATCACATGTAACCCAATGAATGTGTGAGGGATGTGTAATTTCTGGGCGGTCTCCCTGGTGCTGAATTTACTCCTTCCCTTCTTATGAGCCTGGAATATTGTCATGGCCTCAAACTGTTAGAAACTGTGTAGAGGAGGATAACATCACAGAAGATGATGTAGCAACAGGTTAGAAGTCGCTTGGATTCTTAAATTACCTTATGAAGCATGGTAGCATCACTAGACCTGGATGGTTCATTCTATAAAGTATTCTTGCTAAATAACTTAATCTATCCTATGATTAACATTTGCCTCTCATGCATGTATAATGTTTAATTGTCTCAAAATATTTTTAAATAAATTACTCCATTACACTGATTTTTAAAAATTGAGTGCTGACTGTGGAAATTGCTTTTATCCTCTGATCAAGGATATAGTGAGGAATCCCACATTCATCAGATAGAGGATATTTTAGTCAGCTTTTTCATCACTGTGGCCAAAAGACCTGATGGAAACAATTTTAGAAGAGGAAAATTTTATTTGGTACTCACAGTTTTACAGGTCTCAGTCCACAGATGGCCAACTCCATTCCTCTCACCTAGGGTGAGGCAGAACATCATGGTGGAAGGGTGTGGAGGAGAAAAGCAGCTTAGGACATGGTGATCAGCAAGCAGGGAGACAGTTCACCAGGGACAAGATATATACCCCAAAGGCACACTTGCAGTGACCTATCTTCTCCAGCCACACCCTACCTGCCCACAGTTACCACCCCCTTAACCATTCAAGTGGATTAATGCACTGATTAGGTTAATGATCTCATAACCCAATCATTTCACCTCTAAACTTTCTTGCATTGTCTCACACATGAGCTTTTGGGGGATAACACATATCCAAACCATAACAGAGGGTTACTGAGAAGGGGAGAAGGGTATTTTTAAGATGGTAGATATATGGAAAGGTAGAATATAGTGGGGCCTTGAAGATAGGTCTCTTTTTCTTTAATCCAATGTCTTTCAGTCTGTGACTCCCAGCCCAGTAGCTTCAGCATCATCTGAGAACTTGCTAGATAAGCAAGTTCTCTGCTGTCCCACCTCAGACCTACTAAATCAGAAACTCTCAGGCCCAGCAGCCTGTGTTTTGGCAAGCCCTCCAGATGACTCTGATGCATGCTTCATGCCAAAGCTTGAGAACTGCTGTTTGAGTCCTCAGAGCAGCTCTGGAAGCTGGTCAAGGAAGTTCATAATATATATACACAGCTTATGTCAGAAAGAACTAAAAGCTTGGAGGCAATAGGAAATTTGCCCGTGGGAGCAGAGGAGGTCAGTGGTAGACTCCAGGTTAGAACCCATGTTCTGATTGAAGTTCCATGTATGGGATCAACTTCCTTTCACAGTTCTCTCTGGAGAGGAATGGTATTGGTTTCATACATGGTATTTCTATACAATGGCAACAGGGGAGAGGATTTTAGATTACAGTTGGAGAGTACAACTACTGTTGGCTTCTGAATATAGAGAAAAGAGCACTTTCTCTGCAATTATTTTCCCTTGGGAATCCAGTGCTCATTTCTCAATTGATTTGGTGTGTTTCACATTGACCTCATAGTGGGTCAAAGTGAGCTTGGGGGCCCTTCTACTCAAATCTATTTTCCAGAGGTAAGATGGTCTTGGCTGTGTAAATACCCAAGAAGACCTTTCTGTACAAGCTTATTTGGCCAAAGTGATTTAGCTATTGCCCTCTGTGTGATCCTAACTGGTAGCTATCCATGTTGCATCAATTCAGAAGCGGACTGCTCAAGTGGTGCTCCCAGCCCAGGTTAAAAAACAATTCCTCACTGTCTTCATTCTGAGACAGGTATGACTGGCGATTCTTACCAGGTGATCTTTCATCATGGGCAAGGTTGACCTGCATAAATTAAAAAAATATATGCATTTGACTGGCAACATTTCTTATATTTTTAAACAAGGTGACAATTTCACCCATTGCAAAACCTGCATTGAATTGATAATAAAATTATAATTTTTATTTCTAATAGTCCATTTTCTTTTTTTTAAAAGAAAATAGGAGAGGAGGTGATTGCCTCAGCCCAAATAGTAAATAACATTGTTAAATTGTCATGCTTCCTTCTAACTCTATTTCTATTAGTATATACATTGAAAATGTGTTGCTAAATTGTCAGAGGTGAAGCAGATATAAGTTATGTTAAGGTGAGTGTTGTGGACATAGATTATTTTTTTTTCTCTATAACGAGATAGATGGCAGGACTCCAGGGGTATACACAAACTCTATTATACAGCAGTCAGTGCTCCTAAGGGAAAAATAGGCACATAAACATCCAGGCCCTGACAAGGAACACTGGGTTATTAGCTGGGGCTCTAGGCCCAAAGTGCAATAAGAATAGTGATCTGTGCTGAATTGAAGAGTGGCTCTGTGAATCCAATCTAGAAATAGACCTATGTCCTTACAGAATGTGAGCATTGCCCACTCACCCTAAGTACACCTGAGAATCTCCTTCCTCTATGGGAGAGCAAGCTCATCAAGGAGGGATAAAGATGAGAAGCATTGACATTAAAATCTAGAGTTCTGCTGATCTGGGCAGGCTGCCTTCCAGAAGAATCATCTACCAAGTATGGCTTCAGAGAAAGCTTGCCAAGAAGGAAGAGTACATTCACCCAGTTTCATTGCATAGAGAGTTCTACACTCAGGTACAGCCAGCTTGCCTTGACTGTCTTGACCACCTTGACCCATTCCTGGTAGAGGACTAAGGATGGACTGTGGGTGCCTTCTCAGTAACAATTGGCTGATCTGTACCTAAAATTCAGTGGAAAAAGTGTCAAGCCAATTATTGGTGTCTTACAAACAAATAACCCGATAGATGGAATTATTTACTTTGATACTCCTCTTTGGACCCAGAAAATACACATTTACACTCTCAACAAATCTTTATGCTCATGCTCTCCATCCTAGAATATGATGAGTGGTTGTAGACATCACTAAGAACTGGTTGTTGCCAATGAAAAGCTCCTTTCTCCTTT
This sequence comes from Glaucomys volans, assembly GCA_020662805.1. NCBI lineage: Eukaryota > Metazoa > Chordata > Mammalia > Rodentia > Sciuridae > Glaucomys > Glaucomys volans. The sequence continues at coordinate 30,486 of JAJEJO010052038.1, forward strand.
GAGAGACACAGTATCAGAGGATGAAATTAAACTAAGTGTCTTTTGATTAAAACCATAGGAGAAAGAGAGAAGGCTGGATTTGCCTTAGCAACATGAGGGCTGGTGGGTGTTTTCATTTCCTCAAGAAGCCAAAACTTCAGAACTTCTGGTTTCATACTCTGAAAGAGGACTCAGTAAGCTCCACTGATGCCAGAGTTTGCAAGGTGCCCAATGGTTTTTGTCTTTGTTCTCTTTTTTCCAGCGCTGACCTTTTCTTAATGATATTTTATTGTAACCCAGGTTCATGTTGCATCAAATGGTATGCCTTTTTTTTTTTAATCCCACAGGGCTTTCCTGGTAATTTTGCAGTGGTTTGTTAGAATTTTAAATACTTCAGAAAATGGTCTTTAAAAACCCACTTGAAAGAATTTGAAAGAGGAAAAATATTGACCTTTATAATAAATTGATACTGTTATAAAAATATACCGTAAAGAACACTGGAAATGGTCCATTTAGACTTGGACACTAGAAAAACAAGCTCTTTAATGTAGCTCATAAATATATTTCAGATGCCTTTCAAATGGTGAAAGAGTAGGACATTTTTTCCTTCCATTATAATTATTATTGTTTTTATCACAGCTATCTATCCAGTATAATTTGTCCATGACATTTAGCTAGAAATGAGAACATGTCCATTCTCTGTTTCTAAACACTGGAGCATCAACAGTATCAACCAGATACTATTTATTGTAATAATGCTGGTTCTAGTGGTGGGTATGCACAAATAAGAATTGTATGTTGCTATATCTGAGGTTCTATCTCTGAAAAAGAGGTCAAATGTAACTTGGCAAATAGTTGACCATTGTGACTGCAGCATTAACATAGACAGGATGTGTTATCTTTGTGAATATGTAAAAAGGTCATGGTTTGAGATTAAACGGAGTTCACTGTAGGCATGGCTAGGTATGGCTGTACTCCTCTGCCTCTGTACCAGTGCCTAGGGGAATCTCTCCAGGTCCTCCCCTGGAGTCCCTGGGTTTTGGCTTCATAAGTGGGTACTGGCCAAGCAAGTCAAGTTCATAGTCTGAGTATAGAGAGCCCAAGAAATAAGGGAAGAGTCAAAGGATCAACTAGAAAGTAGGAATTGATCTTAAGTAAAGGACAGACAAATAAATGGGTTTATTACATAGAGGCTGGCAAGATCTCCTGAGGCAAATGTAAATGTGTTCATCAGGACGTAATGCTGTAAAAAGTGAATCTCTAAATTGTAATGACTTCAAAAAAAGGTTTATTTTTCACTCACTTCATCAGTAGTAGTTGGCGGGGCCTGGAACCCACAATTGCTCTTCTGCCCAGACACAAGACACGTAGCTCATTGGAGACCCTACTTCAATCCTCAAAGCAGAGACAAAGGGTTCAGGACATGCTCAACTCTTCTGAAATGCTTTGGCTCAGATGGCACATGAGTTCTTTCTATCATTGTCCTCTGGCCAGAATTAGTTAGATGACCCCTATTTGCAGGACTGGGGAAATGTGCATGGATATTCAGGAAGCAGCATGTGGCCCTGCCAGTATGAAAGACTGTGCCCCATTGTAGGGATTCTGTGACTAAGCCAGCAAGCTCAGGGGATCTGCTTAGGGCCTGGAACTGGTTATCACACTGGCTGGTAACAAAACTGTAGCTTTGCACTTGGTTATCCTGTGCTTGTAGCTTTGGCATTGCTGTTTTGGGCTGACGGTCTCCTGGGCTCTTTGCTCTGCTCTGGCCTGCCAAGCAGACAGGGTTGGATTAGTAGGAAGAGACCACACACCAACATGCTGTAAGTTCCTGATTTATTTTGTCAATGACATGGACAGGAGAAGGAATAGAGGCCCTGGGTTTATGTGAGGCATTTCTTAATGGTCTCCTAGGGGTACATATCTGCCTATCTCCTATAGGGATACATGTCCTACATTGAGCGAGTGCAGAAGAGAAGAGACAGATACTTCCACACCTGCCCTTTGGTATTGATGTCGATGCTTCCACTCCAAAAACCTTGCCCTGACAATCTGCACACATTCTTCTAAGGGAGAGTTCACCATAATCTGGCCCCACTGGCTTGGCATCTGTGTGGCCACCTTCTCACTGAGGGGAGGGGACAGACTCAATGCCAGGGAACCCTGAATGATATCTCTGCCTCCAGCTCTGGCATCCCACAAAACCCAGCCAATCTCCTTTCTCAGGTTGAATCAGAATCTCAAGCCCTTGTTTACTTGATTGGGCAAACCTCGACCTGATGGAAAGGCATACACACGGTCAATGGCTGTGTGGAATGACTGTAGAAAACATGGTTTCCATTACTTTACCATTCCCAACCTGTCCTGCAGACTTGCGTTACACATTACAGGGAGACAGGAGCAATGGAAAGTGAATTAATACTAAAGAGTTAGACCACTGAGAAAGTGATCAGCAGCTTTTATGCCAGAGCACTGCAACAGAAGGCAGTGCCAACAGCTTTTGTTAGGACAAGAGGCAGAGAATTCAGTGCAGATAACAGGACTCATGACATTAGGCACCGGTGCCCTCTGCACAAATGTCAGTCTCCTTGACATGGGGCACTGGCAGCCTCGTGGGGACCTTGGCAGGTGCTGGCACTCTCGCTAGTGCTTGGCAGGTGTGGAGGCTTGTGCTTTGGAGGGTGCCAGCAGCAGATTTCCTGCTTTTAGTCTTGGCCAAGAGAGGGATGGAATCCGTAGACAGAAGGGACAGGGGAGGAATAAAATGGCCTCTACCATGTGGCAGGCAAGAGGACCAAGTCACAGCACACAATTGCCAGCATCATCTTGGAGAAGTCTGAGCCGTATGGAACCTTCTGCAGGGGGTTGAGTATGCAGAGCTACTTTCTGGCCTATGAATGTGACCTAGGACTTGCAGTGACATATGGGCATCCAGGTGGTTCCTCAAACTTTTGCTCCTCAAGTATTTGTGGAGTACTTAGCTGAACCAAACTCAATAAAATTTAAAATTTAGTACAGCAAGTTGAGAATAAATGTCCAATAATAAAGTTATAAAGTTTTTTATTTCAAATAAAGGGATGTTATAGATTTTTTAATTATAAATTGTAAAGACTTTATTTGATAGGTATTTGCAATAGTTTGAGTCCTAACAATTTCTTGGGAGGCATTTGATACTGTATACATTTATAGGATATAAGGAATCATTTTTTATTATTTTTTTTAAGAAAGCCCTGCTCCATGACCTCCCTGGTTTCAGGATTTCAGATGGTTCTGAGAGTAACACTTTCAGGAATGTGGTTGAAATTGTTGAAATACTAAACAGAAAGATGCAATTTAGTGATATTTTGGCTTTCTTTAGAATTGATGGCCACAGAAACTACTGGGTGGATCCCCCTCTTAACTTGCTTCTGGTGGGATTCTGTTCTTCTCTCCAGCCCTCTGCAGAAAACTGGCACATATGTGAGGGGAATGTATTCAACCTCCAGGAGAATATCAAGTCCTGTGGATGCAGTTTGGCAGCAAAGTTTGCATTGGCTCTTTCTGGATCCTGCTGCAGGTTCTCTTCACTATTTTTCTTGCTAATTTCCCAGGGATGATATTGCTGCATTTTTGTAGTTAAGTGCTGACCAAGGAACTCACAGGATTCAGTACCTGAACACACTTACATTCCTATGGTCTGAGGAGGAGGCCCTGAGTCCAACTCCCATTCCCAGCTCCCCATGGTGCATGGGGCCCATGGCCTCCACTCTGGGACATCCCTATGCAATAGTAATTCAATGGTCTAAGGAAAAATAAGGGTTGAATTTGTAAAGTAATGCCAAGTATTATTCTGGATCTGTCTGAGACTCCATGGCTGGTGGAAATTCAGGAGGATTCCTCACTGAGGCTTTACCATGCTTCCAGAATCTCAGCATTATGTGAAGGAGAATACAGTCCTATAAAGGGAAATTGGGAATCAATTGGCTTGGCCAGTATGGTCAACTGCTATTGTTTTCAAATACTGACCCTCCTTTCCTGTGAGATACTGCACCTCTTCGCCCATGGTTTGTGACTCCTGATGCCTTCTCTAGAGGAGTAAAAGTTGGCTGGTGTGACTTACTTGGAGTAATAGCATCTGAGTAAATGCACCATTGACCATGTCCAGAAGGAGCCCCGGGCATCTTTGTGTAGGTTCCAGACACCTCACACAGAGGCTGCCTCTTCAGTCCAGGTGGATGTGAAGTCACAACAGAGCAGGGGTACAGCCTACTCACTGGCATCTGCAATACAGCCACAGGGACCTATGACCTACCTGAAACCCTGAAACTGAGACGTGAGCTTTATTTTGTAAGTCACTGAGATTTTGGGTTTTTTTTGTGGGGGGAGCGGGGAGGCCATTATATAACATAATCTGGTTAACATAAATAGGATATCTTGGAACCCAACTCATGTAACAAAATTAATTGAGCAGCTCTAACTAGGAAAATACCTGGTGGCACACAAACAGGTGAGTTTGTTGTCTTACTTCACACAGAGGCATAAAAATAGACTGTGATGATGGTGCAGCCAGGTTTAAAGAACCAGAGCAGCTCATGTCTGGATTTCACTTTACTCTCACCCTCATTTATCACTGGTTTATTGAGTGTTTACCTCGTGCAAGTTTCTGGGTTATGCAGGAGGTGCTGACTGCACAGGGGTGTGGAATAGTCTCTTTCCTCTAAACTTTCAGGATGCATTTCAGGTAAATGTGATAATACTTGCATGACTACAAATGTGTCATATGAGCTACCAAAATGATGCACACCATACTAAGTCAAAAAAGGAATTCTCATTATAGATTAAGATACTTGGTTAATGCTACACGTTGCTTTGGGATAAGGCAGGGCTGTATTTTGATCTGTATTCCCAAACAGTGATGTGTTAGTGTTGGTTCATGTGACTTGAGAGAGCCAATTCTGCATGTCTCTTCTTAACTCTGGCTTCACGGACGCTAGGTGGTAATTTGAAATTGGTCATGGTGGGAGAATTATCTCAGAGGATATCAGCAAATGCAAAAATTAGGAACATTTTCTAAAGCCAGTTGACCAGCATACTAGTGTCCTCAACTAATCTGAGGTACCCACTATACTGCTGTCTCCAGCTAACGTGAGGTACAAGCAATTGAATTGAACTGAATTTTTCTTGTAGATAACTGAGAGGTTTTGAAATGAGTAATGTTTGCAAAGACAATTTTAAGGATATGATTTTGGCATTGATACATAGGAAATACAAGAGTTGAGAGCCTGCATAGCCAAAATGTGGTTACAAGTCACTTAAAATAATCCAGGAAGAAGGAATTAAGGACCTGAAAGTGAGCTGTGGTAGGGATGCAAATGGAAGAGAAGAGTAAGTCAAAGAACCTTCTAGTGAAGATCTTGATTTGACAAAGAAGGTCAAAGTGCCTGCCCTTCTTGGATACTCTTTAAATATCTGTTGAATCAAATCTATTTCAAATAGAAATTTGGTCTTGAATTTAATTCTCTTTCTTTTTTGTCTGTTCTTTCCTAGACCTTTCTTTATTCTTTTTGACCTTTCTTTGCTTATACCTATGTCTTGTGTTTAAGGTGCTCTTGAATTAATCCATTTTGTTTTGCTAATAACAAAACAGCACTGACTGGATAGATTATGAAAAAGAGGCTTATTTTGGCTCTGGGGACCTCATCTAGCATGGCTACCTGCTGGCAGCATCCTAAGGAGGTTAGAGCATCACATGGCAGGTAGGGAACGTGTGTGTGTGTGTGTGTGTGTGTGTGTGTGTGTCTATTGTGGTTGCTCTCATTTTACAAAGCCACCAGGACTCAATTGTGGGGACTCAATCCTAATCCATTTATCTAATCCTAAATCACTTCTCAAAGGCCCCAGTTCTAGACAACATAGTTGGATTAAGTCTCTAGTCCTTAAGACCTCACAATGGGAATTAAATTTCACCACATGTAGTTGGGTGGGGTACATTCAAATCATATATTCTTTTTTTCCATTATTCCATCTTCCCCGACATCAGTCCTAGAATAATTAGTAATCAATTATTTTACTAGCTGCCTGGAAACTTGGATAAATGTGTGGAGGGATGTAGATCCATTTCTTCTGGAGAACAGGTAGCTGGTATTCCCCAGCACAGATATTGTAACATTGAGGCTATTTCTGTATTGAAAAATACTTCACGCTTTCAGCATGCTTATTTAGCTCATTTCAATAACATTTTATAGATGGAAGCAAAATGAATGAAATATGAGTCACCTTTAAAACTTCAGTGTGCCTGTCAAATTAATTGCACAACCGAACCTCCAAATGCATTCCCTTAATTGAAAGTCTTACAGGTGCCACCCTTCAGCATATGCCATAGTTAATGATCAATTGTTGCCATAAATGATTTAACTTTTGTGTACACATGCGACGACATGCCATGATTCATAGAAATGCCAATGCTTTGAAATAATCACAAATAGTGATAAATGTGCTGTCAATTTTTATATAATTACTCCAGATCTATCATCCTACTTTGGTATGTTGAAATGCATTAGTGCATAAAAAATGTGCATCATCCCAGTGATCAATATCTTATTTTAAATGAAAATGTGTTACTGTATAATTATCATGTTACTCTTTCCGATGATTTTCTGTTCAACTCTGTTGTATTTCACTTTTAAAAGTAAAACTGCAGAGTGTCTACCTGGATTCAAATTAGAGTACTGGTCACAATTAGCCCATGGTTGATAAATGTAATTTTAATTTAGATATTAGTTAAGGCTTCTGACTGCACACACGTTAGATCATTTAATTTGTTCACTTGAAATAGGGCTATACTTGCCCTAAATAACTCTTAATTTTGTTTTTTTTAATGGATACCGGGGATTGAACTCAGGGGCACTCAACCATGGAGTCACATCCCCAGCCCTATTTTGTATTTTATTTAGAGACAGGGTCTCACTGAGTTGCTTAGCGCTTTTTTTTTTTTTTTTTTTTTTTGTGTGTTTCTTTGGTTGTTCCTTCCTCTTTTGCTATTTTGCTTTGCTTTCCTTTCTTGATTCTGTTTATTTCATCTTGCTGAGTTAGCGTTTTTAGGTTACAGTTGAGGTCAATTAGGTACAACCAGTAATTATGCAATATAAAACTACCTCTCTGACAGGTAAATCTATTTTTATGCCATCAGATATTTCAAGAATTTTCTGGTGACTTCTAGAGAGAACAGAGGGAACATAAACCCTTCAGTTCTGCAGACTTCCTGGCCTAATGGTATTCTTGTAAAGGGGCGGCAGGTTGCAAGCTCGGCCCTGCTTAGCACCCCAAAGATCCTCAAGAGGGAAACCTGATCATTTGACCAAAGCACAGATCTGGCTTGCCTTGCCTGTGGCTTCAAGTCTGATGTCATACTCATCACTGGGGCCCTGGAGGAGCCCTCAGCTGCTGCCTCCCAGGGATGTTCCCTGTTCCTCCTGGTTAAGCAGGTGCTCTTAGAAAATACATAATCTTGGTTTCTTTTTGAAAAAGAAAAAAAGTCTATTCACTGAGAGACAATGTTCTAGTAAAGGTTTCAAGACACAAGATAACCTGTGTTCTGAACATCTAAGCAGGACCAGAATGAGCCTTGAAGGAAACATTCAGCAAGACAAAGTGAGGCAGCTGAGAAACGGGTGGGATGGTTTCCAAGCCTGTGGCTGTGGGACGAGGAGATGTCTCCAGAAACAGCTTGGGCTTGTGCAGTCAGTGCGGAAGAAGCCCTTGCTGCCACCGCAGGCTTTTTCTCTAGTTCTCTGACCCCTCTGTGACAAAAAATTCCTTGGGGCCAGGGGATTCTTGTATTCAACTCGCAACACTAGCAGGGGAGCTCTTCCGCAGCGGCCTTTCGGAGGACTTCCTTGCCGCCCCTCCGAGTCTGCAAGCGACAGTGGCTTGCCTTTGCCTTGTGCTTTCTCTGGGAAGAGGGGCCCAAATCTCCCTCCCACTCTGGCATTTTTCAAGGCTCTGATGATTAACTCAATTCATCTTCTGAGCTCTTCTTTTCCTTGCCTGTCGACTCCAAAGGTGAGTTTGAAATAGGCCCCATGACATCTTCCTGTCCTCTTGCTACCTCAGTTGTGTTTTCTTAATTCCAAACCTAATGGCCATTTTCGTGTCCTTTGTACTAGTCATGTGCCATCCTGGCCCCGGGCTCTGCCAAGGACTGAAGAAGTCTTCCAGCTTTTCTCTTGTGAATTCCTATTTATCTTTTCATAAATCTTGGTTGAAACTTGAATTGACGTTTATATAAAAGATGAATGGTGTTCAAGAAACCCTTCTTGTGCTCCTCAGCTAGGGGAAATCCTCTTATCATGTCACCCAGCTGACATTGTTTGGTTATTTGGTTAATATCTTCCTTCTCCACTCGCTCCTAAGCTCCATTGTGTCCTTCCCTGCTCGTTCATTTGTGTGTGTGTGCATGTAATTATACAGACACCTATTCTAGCAAACTCATGACTTTGTGCATATATGAACACTCATCACAGATATTTGCGATTCCATTGTGAAATTGCTCAGTCTGTGTATGTACCAGGAGGAAAACGAAGGGCTCATATGGATATTAATTACACAAGCAATAGCTTTACAAGATAGTTTCAAAACTCCTCTAAAATTAAATATAAAACTATGTATTAGCACACTAAAAAATTGCTCAAAACCCTTTTCTATATGTCCTCCCATTTAATTTTCAAAACAGCTGTGTCTCCAGGATAGAATTTGAACCCAGAATGTCTCAGTCCCTGGGTGGAGTCCTGCCCCCAGTCTGTCCTTTCTGGTGCAAAACAATATATTTTCAGTATAATTATGATATAATGAACATTAGCTACCTAACATCTTATAAAAATGTTACATTTTTAATTCCTGTGAAATGTGTGAATTTTGATTTTAATTTTTCTGGGGGGGGAAGATACTGACACAAGTCAATGTAAAAGCTGGATATATACGGTGGTGCCTTATTGTAATCCCTGCAACTCAGGAGTCTGATTCCAGAGGATCACAAGTTCAAGGTCAGCTTCAGCAACTTACAGCACATCTCAAAGTAAGAAAAATGGGATGTAGCTCAGTGGTACAGCACCCTGAGTTCACCCCCCAGTACAACTCCCTGTCAAGAAGTCAATGAAAAAATCTGTACTTTTACCTGTAATATTAATTTAAGCAAAATTTTTATGACAGTGTTACAAAGTAACATACTACACCTGCTTTTTCTTGACATAAGATTGAAACATTTTGTTTTCTATCTAGAGGTTTTCCAATATCATTATGTTAGGTATCTTAGCCCTGGTGGGCAGATTATGCAGTTCGTAAAGACAGAAGGTCTGAAAGAGCCAGGTATTTTGAAGATGAATTGCATCAAAGAAACACAAATCTATCAGTAATATTTGCTCTCGTTGCCCCTACATGATCAAAGGAAATTCACGAACCAAGAAGAAATGTGAACGTTATTTTGTAAACACTGAATGTGTCTGCAATATGCTTTTGAAATCATCCAAACTCAAAGCAATCATGTTCTCTTTTATCCGTCAATACTGCACATGAAGACGAGTCCCTGTTTGCTGTTTTGCTGAAGGCACCCCCTCTCCCTGCTGCTGCCTGCCTGTCCTCTGCCCACTGGGTGTTTGGTGCATTCTACCACAACAGTGTGAGGGGGCTGGCAAGATCACTTAACCTCTAAGCCAAGAACCTTCCATTTGTGCAGTTACTTCTGAACAGTGAGTGAACCCAAGGACCAAGCATTTTAACAGGAGGAAAAAGCACCACAGACTTTTACGTATTTCAAAGAGTTTGCATTCATATCTTCTGACTTCTTTTTGCTTTTAGTGTGTTGTTTTTTACTGGTTCTTTTTAATTATACTTGACAGTAGAACCCATTTGATATAATTATACAGCAGGGAATATATCTTTTTTTTTCACAATGTAGATTCACACGATTCATGTAATCATACATATACATAGGGTAATACTCTCTGTCTCTGTCTACTATCTTTCCTTCCCCCACCCCTCCCATCCCATTTTCCAATACACCATCCATACTTCCTCCATTCTTTTCTTGTCTTCCCCATAACCCCTCCCCCCGCCATTATGTATCAGCATCCACTAATTAGAGATAACATTCAGACTTTGGTTTTTTGGGCTTGGTTTATTTCACTTAGCATGATATTCTCCAACTCCACCAATTTACCAGCAAATGCCATAATTTCATTCTTCCTATGGCTGAGTAATATTCCCTGTGTATATATATCACAGTTTCTTATCCATTCATCAATTGAAGGGCATCTAGGTTGGTTCCACACTCTAGCTGTTGTGAATTGAGCAGCTATGAACATAGATGTGGCTGCATCCCTATACTTTGCTAAGTTTAAGACCTTTGGGTATAAACCGAGGAGTAGGATAGCTGGGTCAAATGGTGGGTCCATTCCAAGTGTTTTGAGGAATCTCCATACTGCTTTCCAGAGTGGCTGCACCAATTTGCAACTCTACCAGCAATGTTTGAGTGTGCCTTTTTCCCCACATCCACACCAACACTCATTATTACTTGTGTTCCTGATAATAGCCATTCTAATTGGAGTTAGATGAAATCTTAGGGTGCCTTTAATTTGCATTTCCTCTAATTACTAGAGATGATGAGTACTTTTTTATATATTTGTTGATCACTTGTGTATCATCTTCTGTGAAGTGTCTGCCAAGTTTCTTAGCCCTTTTATTGATTGGGTTCTTTGTATTTTTGGTGTAAAGTTTTTTTAAGTTCTTTATAAATTTTGGAGATCAGTGCTCTGTCTGAAGTGTGTGTGGAAAAGATTTTTTCCCACTCTGAAAGCTCTCTTTTCACATTCTTGATTGTTTCTTTTGCTGAGAAAAAGATTTTTAGTTTGAATTCATTCCATTTATTGATTCTTCCTTTTATTTCTTGTGCTCTGGGGGTCATGTTAAGGAAGTCTGGTCCTAAGCCAACATGAAGAAGATTCGGGCCTACTATTTCTTCTATTTGGCAAAGAGTCTCAGGTCTAATTCCTAGATCCTTGATCCATTTTGAGTTGAGTTTTGTACAGGGTGAGAGATAGGGGTTTAATTTTATTTTATTGCATATGAATTTCCAGTTTTGCCAGCACCATTTGTTGAAGAGACTATCTTTTCTCCATTGCATGTTTTTGGCACCTTTGTCTAGTATGAGATAACTGTACTTTTGTGGATTTGTCTCTGTGTCTTGTATTCTGTATCATTGGTCTACCTGTCTATTTTGGTGTCAATACCATGCCATTTTTGTTACTATTGCTCTATAATAGAGTTTAAGGTCTGGTATTGTGATACCTCCTGCATCATTCTTCCTGTTCAGGATTGCTTTGGCAATTCTGGGTTTTTTGTTCTCCAGATGAATTTCATGATTGCTTTCTCTATTTCTATGAGGAATGTCATTGGGATTTTTATTGGAATTGTGTTAAATTTGTATAGCACCTTTGGAAGCATGACCATTTTGATTATATTAATTCTGCCTATCCAAGAACAGGGAAGATCTTTCCATCTTCTAAGCTCTTCCTCAACTTCTTTCTTTAATGTTCTGTAGTTTTCATTGTAGAGGTCTTTCACCTCTTTTGTTAGATTGATTCCCAAGTATTTTACTTTTTTTGAGGCTATTGTGAACAGAGTTGTTTTCCTCATTTCTCTTTCAGATGATTCATTGCTTATGTATATAAATGTAGTTGATTTATGTGTGTTTATTTTATATCCTGCTATCTTGCTGAATTCATTAATTAGGTTTAAAAGTTTCCTGGTGGAGTTTTTTGGATCCTCTAAATATAGGATCATATCATCAGCAGACAGTGACAACTTGAGTTCTTCTTTTCCTAATTAATTCCTTTAATTTCTCTGGTCTGTCTAATTGCTCTGGCTAGTATTTCAAGCACAATGTTGAATATAAGTGATGACAGTGGGCATTCCTATCTTGTTCCAGTTTTTAAAGGGAATGCTTTCAGTTTTTCCCCATTAAGAATGATGTTGGCCGTGGGCTTAGCATAAATAGCCTTTACAATGTTGAGGTATGTTCCTACCATCCCTATTTTTTCTAGTGTTTGAGCATGAAGGGGTGTTGTATTTTGTCAAATGCTTTCTCAGCATCTATCAAAATAATCATATGATTCTTAATCTTAAGTCTGTTGATGTGATGAATTACATTTATTGATTTACGGGTGTTGAACCAACCTTACATCCCTGGATAAACCCCACTTGATTGTGGTGCACTATCTTCTGAATATGTTTTTGTAGGCAACTTGCCAGAATTTTGTTAAGGACTTTTGCATCTATATTCATCAGAGATATATTGGTCTAAAGTTTTCTTTTCTGGATGTGTCTTTGTCTGGTTTTGGTATCAGAGTGATTCTAGCTTCATAGAATGAATTTGGAAGGGTTCCCTCATTTTCTATTTCATGAAATACTTTCAGGAGTATTGATGTAAGTTCTTATTTGAAGGTCTTGTAGAACTCTGCTGAGAATCCGTCTGGTCCTGGGCTTTTCTTGGTTGGTAGGGTTTTGATGGCTTCTTCTATTTCATCACTTGAAATTGAACTGCTTAAATTGTGTATGTCCTCCTGGTTCAGTTTGGGAGGATCATATGTCTCTAGAAATTTGTTGATGTCTTCAGGATTTTCTATTTTATTGTAGTATAGGTTTTCAAAGTAGCTTATAATTATGTTTTGCATTTCGACAGTGTCTGTTGTGATATATCATTTTTCATTATGAATTTTAGTAATTTGAGTTTTCTCTCTCCTTCTCTTTGTTAGTGCGGCTAAGGGTTTATCAATTTTGTTTACTTTTTCAAAGAACCAACTTTTTGTTTTGTCAATTTTTTGAATTGTTTCTGTTGTTTCAATTTCATTGATTTCAGCTCTGATTTTAATTATTTCCTATCTTCTATTACTCTTGGTGTTCTTCTGTTCTTCTTTTTCTAGGTCTTTGAGATGTAAAGTTAGGTCATTTAGTTGTTGACTTTTTATTCTTTTCTTGAATGTGCTCAATGCAATGAATTTTCCCCTTAGTACTGCTTTCATAGTGTCCCAGAGATTTTGATATGTTGCATTGTCATTCTCATTTACCTCTAAGAATTTTTTTATCTCCTCCCTGATGTTTTCTGTTATCCATGCTTCATTCAATAGCATATTACTTAGTCTTCAGTTGTTAGAGTAGTTTCTGTTTTTTATTTTGTCGTTGACTTCTAATTTCATTCCATTATGATCCGATAGAATACAAGGTAGTATCTTTAATTTTTTGCATTTATTAAGGTCTGCTTTGTGGCATAACATATGATCTATTTTAGAGAAGGAGCCATGTACTGCTGAGAAGCAAGTGTATTTGCTTGTTGATGGATATAATATTCTATGTATGTCTATTAAGTCTAAGTTATTGATTGTGTTATTGAGTTCTATGGTTTCTTTTTTAGTTTTTGTTTCAAAGATCTATCCAGTGGTGACAGTGGTGTTTTAAACTTACCCTGAATTATTGTGTTGTGGTCTCTTCAATTCCTGGAATTGAGAAGGATTTGTTTGATGTGCATGGAAGGGCCATTGCTTGGGGCATAAATATTTATGATCGTTATGTCTTCTTGATTTATGGTTCCCTTAAGCAGTATTAAATGACCTTCTTTATCCTTTATGACTAACTTTGGCTTGAAGTCCACTTTATCTGATATATGGATGGAAACTCCTGCTTTTATACTGAGTCCGTGTGCATGGTAGGTTTTTCCCCATTCTTTCACCTTTAGTCTGTGGATGTCTTTGTCTATGTGATGAATCTCTTGAAGGAAGCATATTGTTGGGTCTTTCTTTTTAATCCAATCTTCCAGTCTATGTCTTTTGATTGATGAGTTTAGGCCATTAATGTTCAGGGTTATTATTGAGATATGATTTATATTCCCAGGCATTTTGGCTTAGTTTTCGTTTTTAACTTGACTTGGTTTCTCCTTTGCTTGGCTTTTCCTTTAGGGTAGTTCCTCTCTTTGCTGACTTACCTTGTTGTTTTTCATTTCTTCCTCATGGAATATCTTGCTGAGAATGTTCTGTAGCGCAGGCTTTCTATGTGTAAATTCCTTTAACTTTTGTTTGTCATGGAAGTATTTTATTTTGTCTTCAAATCTGAAGGTTAGTTTTGCTGGATATAGGATTCTTGGTTGGCAACCATGTTCTTTCAGAGCTTGAAATATATTGTTCCAGGCCCTTCTAGCTTTTAGGGTCTGGGCTGAGACATCTTCTGATATCTGTATTGGTTTCCCCCTATATGTAATCTGTTTCTTTTCTCTCACAACCTTTAAAATCCTATCTTTATTTTGTACATTAGGCATTTTCATTATAATGTGTCTTGGTGTGGATCTGCTGTAATTTTGTGCATTTGGTGTTCTGTAAGCCTCTTGTAGTTGAATTTCAATTTCATTCTTCAGGTTTGGGAAATTTTCTGATATTATTTCATTGGTTAGGTTGTTCATTCCTTTGATCTGTATTCTGTGCCTTCCTCAATCCCAATAATTCTTAAATTTGATCTTTTCATGATATCCCATAGTTCTTGGAGGTTCCATTCATGATTTCTTATCATCTTCTCTGCTTGGGCAACTTTATTTTTAAGATTTAATATTTTGTCTTCATTGTCTGAGGTTCTGTCTTCCAAGTGATCTAGTCTGTTGGTGATGCTTTCCATTGAGCTTTTTATGTGGTTTACTGTTTTCTTCATTTCAAGGATTTCTGTTTGGTTCTTTTTCAGAATCTCTATCTCTTTGTTGAGGTGATCTTTTGCTTCCTAGAGTTGCTCTTTCAACTGCTTATTGGAATGATCAATCATTGCCTGCATTTGCTCTCTTAACTGATTGTTAGCTTCTCTGATCATTGTAATCATGTATATTCTGAACTCCTTTTCTGGCATTTCTTCTACCATGCTGTAATTGGATTCTATTAGTGTAGAATCTTGGCTTGTTTGGAACATTTTCTTCTCTTGTTTTTTTCATGTTTTTCATGTTTCTTCCCCTCTAGCAATGCAGATCTGGGGCATTGCAGTTTCTGCCCTATAGGCTTATAGTGACTCTATAGTTTTCCAAACCTCTTCTTTAAGGGGGTAATCAATATTAGCAACACCCAGTACAGACAATATGCAGCTGTAAACCAAATAGCCCTTATGAAGACTATTGTTTCAATAGTCTTTTTGTTACAATATTGTCATAATAAACAGAGAGGATGAGTTCAATTATTGTCTACCGTATAACAAACAGATTTGCAATGAGGACTGCAGTTTCTAATGGAGGACAAAGAAAATGGGGGAGAGTGTAGGATGTAACTTTTAATGGGATAAGAAAAGAGTATGAAGAAGATCTAGATCATGGGAAAAGTGAAAGTATAGTCAAAAGAAGTTGGTTGTTAGCATGAAAAAAGGGAGAAAAAGTCTTTGAGGAAACAAGTAAACAAAAGGAAAGTAGAGAGCAAGAAAAATAAAGAAATAAAAATTTAAAAGCTTTCACAAAGGAGAAAAAACTACACTATAACAGTCATACTATTCAAACCTCCCAGTCTTCAGTAGCCTGAGGCATGAGAGGTACCTGACAACAAACTTCCAGTCTCCAGCAGGCATCTCAAGATGGGATTTGCCTCACCTAATGATAGTTTCCACTTCCAGGATAATCCAAGATAGCTGCACTGGCTTCCAAACATGTTGGCAAATGGGGAGCTGCAGTGCAGGGCATGGGCACCGAGTCTGTGTGGGGTGCAGTCGGTCAGGCTGGGGCCCCTGGAGGTAGGGTGCTCTCAGTCAGGCCAGGGATCCTGGAGGTGGGATGCTGTCAGTGGGGCTGGTGGTCCTGCAGGTCCTGGCTGTTTTCCCAATATGGCCGCAGCCACATGTAACCAAACCTGCAGGTACTGTGATGGTGGACTTCCAGGCAACAGCAGGCAGCTGGTGATCCACTGATGGCCTGCTGGCTCTGCAGGCTACTGGTGGATGATCGGCAGATGAACCTTGGTCAATGGGTTATGGGTAGGTTAAAGGCAGGTGATGGGTAGGCCAGAGGCAGGCAAACAGGCAAATGGCAGATGATAGGCAGCAGTCAATGAGCAATCTGCACTCAAATGTAGTCCATACGCTGGCAGACTGTAGATGATCAAGATAGACAAATGGGGTAAACAGCAGGGGATCGATGAGCAAAGACTGCCTCACTGAGAAACAGATTTTCCTCTGTTTGAATCCTGATTTATGGAATAGAAGGAACGCAGCCTCCCTCTAGTCTGCCATCTTGGATCTCTCCTCTTCTGGCTTCTTAATGTTCATTTTTATATTTTTTTTAAAAGGAAAAGGTCAGGATGACTTGAGAACTCTTGTCCATGAGTATTTAATTTAAATATTTTCAAACTGATGAAAGATCAACATGAGGACAGAGTTAAATTATTCAGAACTTTTATTAACTTTTGGTAGAGAGTTGCAAAAAGATTAAGGTGCTAAATAGCTTATAGGAATCATAGGCAATTTCTCAAAATAATAATTTCAAGTAAATTTAGACTGAAGACAGAGAACCATAATAATCTAAAAATACTGTGTTGTGCTTGAAATAAGTAAGCATTGTGCTTTGAGTACATATTTTAAAAAATGATATTGGTGTGTCTCCTCTGGGGAAATGCAAATGATCTTGTTTGTGCATTCACAATATACCTGTATATTACGCAAGTATAGAAATAAAATCCAATTTTACAGGATCATAAGGAGACCTTGCTCTTAAAAAGAAGCTAAACTAATAAAACATTTGGAGAATTCTCATTAAATTCAGGAACAAGCAATGATGCCAACTAGCACCAGTAATAATGTAATGCTCTTTTCAATGTTCAAAAAAAAAGGAGATTAAAATGGAAAAATATAAACCCTCAGCAATGCTTATCTTTTACATTGCAACCTGGTTGTTAATTTATATGGAAAACTGGAGAAATTCTACTGCAAAACTACTTCAAACAATAAGACAATTTAGTAAGGAGAATGGCAAAAAACAATATTAGAAATTGATACTTTTTAGTATGAATACTAAATACTAAATATTTTTATCAGAAACATGGAATTAAAGATTGCAAAGATTGCTGCTAGGACTGCAAATTGGTGCAACCACTCTGGAAAGCAGTGTGGAGGTTTCTCAAAATACTAGAAATGGAACCACCATTTGACCTAGTTATCCCATTCCTTGATAGACCCAAAGGAGTTAAAATTAGCATACTATAATGATACAGCAACATCATTGTTTAAGGCAGCTCAATTCACAATAGCTAAGCTATGGAATCAACCTACTTGCCCTTCAACAGATGAATGGATAAAGAAAATGTAGTATATTTACAAATGGAATATTACTCAGCCATAAAGAAGAACGACTTTTTGACACTTGCTGGTAAATGGATGGAACTGGGGACTATCATGCTAAGTGAAATAAGTCAATTCTCCCCACAACCAAAGATCAGACATTCTCTCTGATATGTGGATGCTAACATAATCAAGGGGGAGGGAAAGGGAAGAATAGAAGTTCATTGGATTAGATAAAGAGGAATAAAGGGAAGGGAGGAAAGATAGGCTAGGAAAGACAGTGAAATGAATCTAACATGACTCTCCTACGTACATATATAAATACACCATAGTGAATCTTCACATCATGTACATCCACAAGACTGGATCCAAATTAGAATACGATGTACTCCATGTTTGTATAAATATGTCAAAATTGACTCTATTGTCATATATAACTAAAAAGGACAAATTTAAAAATTAAGATATCATTGATATTAGGACAAACATATAATATATAGATATGATATAATAACAGATATAACTCCTTTTATGTTCATACTAGTCAACAAAAACTAGAGAAACCACTCAAAAGAAATATTAGCAAAAGATATGATGAAGTTTCACAGAAAAAGATATACACAGTCCTTACATTCCTGTGAATATGCAAATCAAAATACAGTAACCCCTCCTGAGGGTTTACTTTCCATGGTATCCACTATCCATGGTCAATCGTGGGCTGATAATATTGATGGAAAGTTCCAGAAACAAATAATCTGTAAATTTTAAGTTGTGTGCTTTCTGATAAAATCCTGCTCTGTCCCACCACGATGTGTCATGCCTTGGTCCACACCGAGTGCCATGTGGCAGTGGTCAGTAGCCAGGGTGGTGACTGTTAGGAGGTGCAACTTAATAACAGACCAATCACCACTGAGAAGTCCAAATTTGAGAGTCATAATTAAGCCAAAAATGGCTATTGGGAGAACAGCTCAGACCATAGGGTTTCAGGGATTCTTATACCAAAAATCACATCAATCATAAGTGCCTATTGCTATGATTTGAAATTACAAACTTACATCATGAAATCATCAGCAGAGGGGGACATGGGTCAAAATGACACTTACCTAGAAACAAACTAAAGAATGGTTACTAATGGTTACTAACATAGGAATCAAAAGAAAACATTTTTTCATCATGCAAGAATTGGCATTTTGCATAGTTAAACATGTCATGCTAAGTAACTGATGATGGGGACAGAGGTGGGGCGTTCCCATGGGAGAAGCTCATTTCCTACATAACATGGAGTCTCAGAGCAAAATGGAGTCTGTTTAGTCATTGCCCACATAGCCTGGCCAGTAACATTTCTATGGAGCCAAATCTGTCAGCGTGTCCCAGTGAAGAGGTTGACTGCAGCAGCCACTGGTACTGAGTTCAAATTACTCTTATTTTATTTAATAACAGCTCCAAATTGCCATGAATCACAGCATATTGTTAGTTACTCTGTTTATTATTTGTTATTAATCTCCCACTGTGTGTAATTTGTAAAATGAACTTTATCAAAGTGTATGTAGGGAGGAAACTATTTGAACAGGGCTTGGATCTATCCACAGCTTCAGGCGTCAGCTGGGAGTCTTGGAACACATCTGCCCAGGTAACGGAGACTCCTGTGATCAGAAAGGACCTTAATAACACACAGCGTCAGGGAAAATACAAGACTGGAGGGTCTTCTCAACACTATTTTGTTGAGGTAAAACACTGGCATAGATTTTTTGCAACACAGGCTTTAAAATATTTCACAGTAAAAAAAAAGTTCTATTCTTTCACTCAACAGTCTGTATCTAATGCAAAGTTTTCTCATACACATGTACAAAAATGAAAAAGAAACAACCCAAGTATAAATTAATAGAAAAATAGTTTAATGAATTATGGAAAGTTTTCCAGGACATGTTGCTAAATGAGAAAATAAAAATTAGAATATTGTGTATACCATATTTCCAAAATATGTGTGTGTATGTGTGTAGACACACATGAATATATAGAAAAATTGTGACAAGGTACTTAAAATGTATAACCATAGTCATATCTGTGAGATTGACCAAAAAACACCCAAAAAAAAAAACAACAAAAAAAACCAGGTACTTTTGCTTTGTTTGTGTTTTTCAAATAAATCCATGTGTCCTTTTCATGGTGAAAGATGCTTTAACCTTAAAAATAGAACACATAGAAAAGTCTTAGAGTAAGATGGGAGCAAAATAATTCTGTCTGATTTCCCCCCTTCCTCCTTTCCGTGAATTTATCTACATTAACACCTTCTTTATTTACCTTTAAACTTTAATAACTGCCTCCTCCTCCACCCCAGCCATTTTCCTCTGTGTCACCTCCTGCACCCCCAGTCAGACCTGGTGGTTTTATGAATCATGTAGTGAGACCCCATTGTTGTACCTGATAGATAAAATGTTGGTTGACCAGATTCTTTTCCTCAGAAATTTGCAGCTGCTAGTAGGACATGTGTTGATTGCTTTGTGTCTCTTGAGCCAAGACATGTCATTCAAAGGCTGGGGTAATGTTTTTGAACATGTGCAAGGAAAATAGAGAAAGTTGGTTTGCTCAGAGGAGAAAAAATTGCTGCAAATGCCCACAGAAGCAGACACTGGCTGGCGACTGTACAGAAGCAGAGGTAATTAATTCCTTGACCTCTCTTCACCAATTTGTTTAAGCTCACAAGAAACCCACTTTTATTTCATAACCTTGGATTTTAGTATCTCATTAAAGTCTCACTGATTTTTGTTTGTGCCAGGCTGAGTGGGGTTTTATTACTTGGATCTAGAAGTATTTGGACAGTACAGTGTCTGTGTTGACTGTTGTGGTTTGGAACTGCAATGTCTCTCAAAAACTGTGTGCTGAAGTCTTAGTTGCCAGCTTGTGGCACTGTTAGGTGGTGCAGCAGTTAGGGGGTGTGACCTAATTGGAAGAAGTAGGACACTGGCTGCAGACCATTGAAGGGTGCATTTTGGCCCCCTTCTCTCTCTCTGCTTCATGGCTGCCACATGCTCCCTGCCATGATGTTCTGCTTTACCTCAGGCCCAGAAACAACAGAGCAGATAACCATGGACTGTCAACCCTGAGACCATGAGTCAAAATGTACCTTTCTTCCTTTAAGTTGATTTTCTCAGGCATTTTGTCATAGTGACAGAAAACTGATTCACACAAAGACCTAACACTACAACAGCACTGGGAACCAAGTTATTCATATACCACAATTGGGAGACATTTCTATTTATTGCTAAAAGAATGAGGAGCTCAGAAATAGATGCCACAAAATGCTCTATCCTTAGGATATGAACAGAATTTTAGAGAGTTACAGTTGTTTCATGCTTATATCAACGGATTATCTTGGTAGGCTATTTAATTTTAGCTATTCAAATGGGTGTTCAGTAATATTGCCTCGTGACTTTTAAATCTGTATTTTCCTGGTAATTAATGATGTTGAGCATAATTTCATGTCTTTACTTTCCACTTGCCTATCTTCTTTTTAAGTTATCAGTTCAAATCTTGTGGCTGTTTGGGGCGATTACCTTGTTACTGAGTTTTTGGATTTCCTTTTATTTTCTCAACAGTTCTTATATGTGTTTCTAAAAGATTTAATCCAGTATGGTTTACCTTCTTTTTAAATTGTGTTTTTGAATGAACAATAGGGTTTTTGAGGGAATCCAATTTTCACCTTGTTCTTTTCTTGCTTTTTCTCCTAATACAAACTATTATCTTGCATATTCCTAAGATTTTTTGTAGTTTTAGATTTTACATTTAGGTTCTTCATTTTTAATTTTAATTTAAGTTTTATTTGTGGTGTGAAGTAAGGGTCAATATTGGAATTTTCTTATATGATATCCATTTAATTCAAATCCATTTGAGAAAAACCATTTCCTTCTCCTTTGAATTATTGTGGAATTTTGTAGAAAATCAGTTGGTAATATACACAGGAATATTTTCAAACAATTTTTTCTCTTCCAATGCTGTTCACTAGTTGCAAAATAGTGAACTTGCTTCTGTAGGCTTTCAGTAAATTTTGCAACCAGGCCATGTGAACCCTCTAATGTTGTCTGCCTATTCAAGTCATTTCAGCTATCCTTTATCTTTTGCTTTTCTGCATTAATTTTAGAACCAGCTTGACAGTTCTAAAAACAGAAAAAGAGAAAAGAACAGAAAACAAAAGACTTTTGGAATTTTGATTGTGATTTGTTGAATTTATTAAGGGAGAGTTTTAAATAATATTATTGAGTTTTGAAATTAATGAGCATGAAAATGAATCCATCTGTAGACATGGCTATCATTACTTTCTCTTATCAATAGTCTGTATTCAGATTTTATGCCCCAGTGTTATGGTTTAAGTAACTGTGGCCTTGGAGGGTGGCACTCTAGAATGTGATAAATTCATCATGGTATTAAGGGCCACTCTATGACATCCCTTGTGATCTAGGTTTAAGACCTTCTCTTAAGTGAGTATTTTGCCCTGATCTCTTTGTCTGTATAAGCAAGATTTATCTTTTTTCCCCTACATTTTAAAGAAAAAATAAAAAGATATTAATAGTGTTTATTGAAGAATCCCACAAAATGTACCAAGAAACACAAGAGGATCCCCAAACAGAAGAAAAAAAAGTTATTCTCAAACTAATTTATATTTTGGATTTTTCTTAGAATATAGAAAAAAATATTTGGAATGAACATTTCCCAAAAGGTTTGAACAGACAGAAGTATTAATCTGGGAATAGACTCTTCAGACATGCTTCATAAGGTTATACTAATTTAAACTATAGAAATGGCATTGAACTAAACAAAAATGACAAAATAAATGGACCATTAACAGACTGATTTATATAAAGGATTATTATATGATCAATGACACATCCCAAATCAGTGAGGGATGAATCATTCAATGTCTTACTGAAAATGTCGATTAATCAATATCAATTTTTAACTGACTAATCAATACAAGTATGTTTTCCTGTGCATGACATACCAGAATGTGTTGAATGACATTTTAAAGGTAATCTACTGAAGAAAACTTTACAGTTTAAAAAATACCAGAAAAATTAAATAAAAATAAATATTTTCAGTCTTTGTATGGTTATCTTCTGTTATGGAAAGCAATGAAGGAAATTCTCTTTGCAATGATAGTAGATTTCACTACAATTAAGTGTTTAAAAAATACATTGCACAAAATTAAAAGACCAATTTATAGGCAGCCTAAAAACATCAGAGAACAGATGAAATATATATATATATATATATATATAAATAAAGGATTCAAATGTTTTATATACAACATATACAAGACATTTATACAAGTTACACACATGGACTGAGACACTAAATTTCTAAATAAGTAGTCAACAAAGTACAGAAGTGGAAATACAAATGGCTAAATGGATGAAAACATGGAAAAATACTATCTCACAAAGTAAATACCATGACGATTAGAACATCATCAAAATAATATATTTAACTGTGATCTTATCTAATTTTGACAAGTGTGAATAACTTAATTCTAGCAAGAATATTTTCTCAAATACTGCCTGTGGGACTATAAATCACACAATTCTTTGGAAAGCAATTTTACAAAGTGTATCAAAAACCTAAGAAATATTACCGCTTCTCCATCCAATGATAGAAATTCATCGAAGGAAACAAGGCCAAATGCTATAGAGTTCATGCATAAAAGCATTCTAGAAGCATACATATTAAAATGGCTTAAGTGGTCAGTAGGAAGTATATAGTCAAATGAATTAAAATGATTAACTATGGAGACATCTTAAATGATATTTTCAAAGAGCACATCATAAATAAAGAAATAGATAACAATATATTCATATAGTTTGATTTCACTTATATGTGAGATATGCACAAGATAGATTAGAAGAATGAATATGAAAACATTGCTAGCAGATCAGTTAGTATCCTTGCTTCAATGCAGACATAATAGCTGGATCATATTGTTATTAAATTAAAATTCAATAAATTTACCTCATTGGAACATGTGTTATTGATTACTCCTTTAGCTCTCATGTTATTAGTAACATTAGTAACAGTCATACCTCCTTCTCCAAGCCAGATGGAAGACAGAATGAGTTATGAATGTGAAAACATGCCGCAAGTGACATAGCCAGTGCTCTCTACTTTCATTCAATACTTGATAGCTTTCAAGCACCCTAAAGTGATTCCTGGTCTGTGGTTAAATTTTGCTCACACAAACTCAATCACACCAGGGCTTCCTGACTGTCTCTGAGTGATATTCCTGCAGAGAGGTCCATTTGGAAAGTCATGACGGTAAAGATTTGTCCATCAACATCAAACCAAAGTTATAGTCATCTCAGCAAGCTATGACATACAGAAAGGGCTGTCAGGTTGTTAATATAAAAATACCAAAAATATCAATTAATTTTCAAAAGTATTCAGTTGAAAGATAATGGAAATGAAAGATGCCAATATTAAGAGCTATGTGAAAATGAAGTTTGAAGCAGGAGACCCAAAGGCTTTTAAATTAGGGGGAAAGAAAATCTTTGAAGATCCTGATATAAAGGACAGGAATGACAGAATGACAGACACAAGCTGAAGGGTGACAGACCACTGATCAGGCAATTTTGATGAAGTAATTAATTTTAGTCATTTCTAAATGGAATAATTTTCATAATATAGGTGTGAACTGTTAGAAATTGAATAGAACCCAAAAGGACAAAGGAAAGATGCATGGGCTCAGATGCAATGGGAGGGGTGAGAAATGCCACTACCTTTTTGTTGGGCTTCTAAAGCCAGCCAAGGGTGACCCTGAATGTGGCTGGAAGCACATATCACCTTGGGGAGATTGTGAGGTAACTCTTTCCTAAGTCACAATTTCCCTTACCATGATAAGTTACTCCTCGAATATAAACATGCGTAGAAAAAAGGGTAGCATAAGAGACTTACATCAGGCATTTATAAAGTATATGGGGTGGGAGAGAAAGAAGGAGACAATAAATAGAGGTACTTTTATGCATTTGAGAAAGAGGAACATAACTTGACATTAGTTTTCCCTAGACAACCTAATGGACACCTCCAGGTCCTTGCTGTGACTGCTGCCCTGTTTTCTGCTGTACAGTGTCTCGTTGGGCCTGGGGTGTAGCTCAGTGGTCGAATGCTTGCTCAGTGTGTGAGGCCCTGGGTTCAGTCCCTAGCACCAAAAATAAATAAATAAATAAATAAATAAAAAAGGAGGAGTGTTCACTACCTCCACTGTGCTCCTCAGTCCAAAATATCTGGAACATATGCCTAATTCTATCCAACTCTTGCCAATCAGTTAAAAAAAATCATTCCAAATAATTAATCCATTTGCCCAGCAGTCAACTACATCTTGGCTCCAGTCTGAAATTGGCTGTGACTTCAGAGGGTGAGAGTCTAGGTTGGGCCTTTGTGTTGATACCAAATTTCTGCTATTCAAAAAGGTTCACTATTTTCTGTTATATAAAAAAGTATTCTCTTTAGAGTTTTACAAACCCAGAAAGGTACATGGAGGATGAAAACTCATCTTTCCACTATTTAAAGCTACATTATTGTTCATACTTTCTTTTTACTTGGCATACTATAAAAGGCATATCTTTTTGTACATTTATGCTTATCTATGTAGTTCCTAATCTTTAGCTAATAGGTTGTTTAGGTATTTCTTCAATCCATGCGTTAGCCATCTGTCATGTCCCCTCTTGTTTGTACACCATGTACCACTGGTTCAGGGAAACATGCTCTATTGTATGGCACTGGGTTGACCTATTACAATTGACACAGTGCCAAAAAGTCTGTGTGTAACTCTTGGGACAGTTGAAGTTATTTTATTAGGTTGATTTCAAGAAATAGACTGTTTTCTAATTTATTTTTGCTAAGGAGTTGTATCTATGAATCATTCTAAGCCACATAATACTCCTACAACTTAAGAAGTGCTGGACTACCAGATCTGAAAGTTTTTAGAGCTTTTGATATGATGAAATATATACTTCTCACCCAAAAACTACAGCCAGTAGGTTCTTTGTTAAGAATGATTAAGAGACTTCCATTAAAGTCAGCAATAAACATGTGTCACTAGCATCACAGTTATTTAACAATGTCCTGAGAATAGTACCTTAAGTATTGGACTTGAGAAATGCATTTGAGATTTAAAAATTGCAAAGGAGAAGTATAAATATTACTGTCTAAAGATATGACCATATGCTAGCAAAGTCCATGTGGAAAGCCATTTAGACAAGAATGGAATTTAGCAGTATAGGTAGGCAAAAATAACATTCAGAAATCAGTGCACAGGGCATCTCCCTCTTCCACCCATTATGTTTGTCAAATCCTAAACCTACATGGTGAAAATTTGAGCCTCCTTTTTCTTCTATTAGGCACAGGATCTCTCCTCTAGTGCCTAAGTATTTGATCCACTTTGAGTTGAGTTTCGTGCATGGTGAAAGACAGTGGTTTAATTTAATTTTGTTAATGTGGATTTCCATTTGTCCCTGCACCATTTATGAATAGGCTATCTTTTCTCCAGTGAATGTTTTTGGCGCCTTTGTGTGGTATGAGAAAACTGTACTTATGTGGGTTTGTCTTTGTGTCTTCTATTCTGTACCATTGGTCTACATAAGTGTTTTGGTGCCAATACCATGCCGTTTTTGTTACTATGGCTCTGTAATATAGTTTAAGTTCTGGTATTGTGATGGAGCTGGAGAATATCATGCTAAGCTAAATAAGTTGATTCCAAAAAAACAAAGGCTGAATGTTTTCTCTGATAGATGCTTATTCACAATAAGTGGGGGTGGTGGCTGGGGAAGAACAGAGTTACTTTAGATTAGGTAGAGGGGAGCGAAGGGAGGGGAGGGGGTATGATATAGGAAGGATAGTAGAATGAATCAGACATTATTACCCTATGTACTATGTAACTATATGACTGATGAGATTCTATATCATGTACAACCAGAAGAATGTGAAATTGTACTCCATTATATATGATGTAATGAAGTGCATTCTACTGTCATGTATAACAAATTAAAGCAAATAAGAAAAAGAAATCAATGAAAACACTTTCAGAAATACCTTACAATAAAATGCAAAGGAGAAGTAAACAGTTTGAAAAATAAACATAACCAGAGAAAACAAGAAAGAAAAAAGAAACCCCAACAAATAAACCTAAACCAAAAATACAGCAAAACACCATCTGTATGGCAAGATAAATTTTGACACATCACTGAGGAAAAGGTAAATTGTCACAATTTCTTTTTCTAAAGCAATTTGGTAAATGATTCATGTGGTAGATTGATTGGAGCTGTGGTTGGAACAGTTCACCTCTGTCTCCATCAATACTTGGCAACTCTCTCCAAGTCAGTAAGTTGACTTCCACATGCCTGGATCTGCATGAGCTTAGTGAACTTCTCTGACCAACAGAAAGCTTCGTGATTCACTGTCAACATCTTTTACTGCTGTATGCAGTTCATTTTCATATGACAAATATAGTCTGTTTTGTCCTGGGAAGGTATTCTTTGTTTTAGAAACTTATACTGAGCATGGCCTAATGTATTCAGTTTTTCTGTAGGTATGTTTTAAGTAATCATCATTACAACTATAGCTTTCAAAAAGAGATTTAATGCTCTGTCCAAGATGGAATTCATTGGTTCTTTAAGGAAAGCAATGATAAGATTGGTGTATTTCCTCTTCAGCTCTTCATCTTTCAGTTGATCATATCATATTTTTTAGTTTTCACCTTGGTGCTTCTGAATCAACCTTGCTTCTCTGACTTGGTTTATTCATTTTAAATGAAACATATTCATCTTTAGCTATTAAAATTAAGAAAATGAGTATATTTACATTGCCTCTCCTTCTTGTTCTTGCCAACTTTTTATAACATTTGTTTTATGTTTCATAACCAACCCTTGGTTATTTCTTGTTGTTCTGTAATGAACCTTGTAAATTCTGGTTTTAACCTTACTATAAGTGGGCTCAGTTCTCCCCACCTTTCATCTTAGAATTATCTCCATCCATCTCTCTGTAGGCTGCAGTTCATTATTTATTCCCCAGTAACATTGTTTTTCTTCCTTCAAGCAGAACTCATGGAAAGCACATCTATGAGCTCTGGAATCTTCAAAACCATTTAGTATGAACTTGGGTGTTAACAACCGGCTCCTTGGGCACTTTTAGGCATTGTTATGCTGTCTTCCAGCTTGGAATTTTACTTTGACACCTGAGACCAGCCCAATATTCTTTTTTTTTTTTATTTTAACAAGGAAAAGTCACTATATCTCTCTTTTTTTTCTTCTTCAAATCTGACAACACAAGTGTTTGTCCACCCGCCCCTCCCTTACCTTCAGGTTTACTACTAAACTGTCCCTGCATTTTCTGTCACCGGTCAATCATCTATTTTCTGTTAGGGCAGCTTGTCATTTCAATATAGAGTTCACATTTTCTACATATGAATGTAATTTGTTTCTGGACTGTGTCATCAAGTCCTTCTCGAGTCATTTCAGTTTTCTTCTCTGGAATTTTCAGTATGCACAGGGCATCTCCCTCTTCCACCCATTATGTTTGTCATTTTCTCCAGATTTTCTATCCAGCCCATAAGAGGTTCACTCACTTATTCTGAATTGAGTGCTCGCCATGTGTTCTGTGCTCTGTAGGTGAAGTGTGCACAAGTCAGCGTTGACCTCATTCTGTGGTATAGTTTGGAATTAAGGGTTGTCACCAGCCATGGCTGGAACCAGAATCTTGGGTGCTCCAGCCGCCTTACATGGGGCCTCTACAACTCGGCCACCAACACCCTCCCCTGCCATTCCAGTTCCAGTGCTTTCTTTTAACTTGACTTTGCTCCCTGTTCTACTGTTACCTCCTTTTGATGGATCTTGTCCTGAAGGAACTCAGGTCTGCTGGACTGAGATCCTCATGACAGGACTGCTGTAAGCCAGACACTTTCCCTGGAGAACTTCATCCTACCCCTAAAGCCAGCTCTGGCTGGCACAAGGCCAAAGCTCCCTAAATCCTTAGGGTGCAATGGGGTCCAATTGCCTTTGCCCTAGTTCACACTGGAAACAATATGGTTCCCCCCTAAGTCCCTGAATTCTACTTAGTGATGCATTCTCTAGCCAATTTTCTTTTTTATCCTTCTAGTGTTAACATTTCAAACTTGCCTCCTAGCTTCCTCCCAAGGGCTCTCTTACACGTGTGTGTGCAGTGTATGCAGGTAATATTTTCCTTTGCATTTGTATTCTCTTATCAAATCAACTGTCTTACACCCATACACACCCCCCCCCACACACACACGCACAGATTCCTCCACACATTTCCATACCCAGGCACAACAAGTAGGGTCCAGAAAAGAAATGGATTATGAAAGTGGAATGCAGGAGAATTTAATGAAGGGGCTATTTATAGAGAGATACAAGCAGGGCTAAGAGGATCCAAAGGAATGAAGAAGCAACTCAGGACTAGCAAAAGTCAACAGCTCCCTTACTTCTTTTAGGTTGGAAGGACAACTGACGGAATTGGATGCCAGAGCCCAGTGAACGGGAGGGGCTTCTTGACAGGAGCTATGGCCGTGGATAGAGGAGGACACCTAGAGCCAGGTCAGAGCAGAAAGGGAGATGGTGGGAGAGAACTACCTGTCTCTCTCTTCTCTCTCTCTGGTGTGAGCTAATGCCTTCCAACCAGAAGTCAGAGAGTAAGAGATAATAAGAGTCCTTTGAGGGTGGAAACAGGTGGAGAATGTTCTGGTAAGGGCAAACAGAATAATCAACAAGTGCAAGTACACACTTAGAACCAATGACACAGGTGGAAGATCTATACATATATGTCCACCAGCGACATACACACAAAAGGAGACAGCTCAACAGGCTGTGGAGGCTGAACTCAGAGATCATCATTCTTACCCTGATTCCAACCCTGATTCCTGACCACTGGCAAGTTCATTGTCATTTGTCTGTTTCATTACTAAACTAGGAAAAAACCAAACAACCAAAACCATGTGCCTTATGGTATGGTTGTAATTAAGAAATGAAAATGAGATACATAAATATCCTAACTTAGTAACCATAAATGATAGTTGTCACTAGGTGATTAGATATGCAGGATATAACTGAGGGAAGAGTGTACAGCTAGCTGCACACAGTGAGAAGACAGAGAGAGAGAGAGAGAGAGAGTCAGAGAGAGAGAGAGGAGGGTTAGTGAAGATACTAGATACTAGAGCATGCATGGTACTATTCCTTAAAATAATGCCATTTGACTTGGTTCTAGGTTGAGTTCCCATGCCATATGTTGATGTAATCAACTGGAAGCAATGTTGTCTTTTTCTTATCAGTCAACTCCCTTTACTGCTTAATCCTCCCTTATCACAAATGTGTCTCATTACAAGTCTGTACCTGTGTGTGTTTCTGTGCTTGTGTGCACATGAGTGAGTTCGTTTTATAATTTACATAGAAATGTGCAAGGTATTATTCCACTTGCATAACCACACAGTGATGTTTCATTGTTGGGAAGAGAAAAATGTATACATCAGTGTGGGAAATCTGGTTCAGTGGGGAAAATATTATTGCATATGTCAATTTGGGGTTGACATGTTTAAATAAGCTTGGGAATTCAAACAGCAGTCAGCGCACTGGCACATCTCACAGCACGCCACAGTGTGAAAACTGAAAAGATAAATAATTTTTATTAGTAAAGAACTTTTATACGAAGACACGGACCTGTGACAGTACAGATGGACTGATTGATATTCAGCAAGAGTAAGACAATAGAAAGAATTTAAATGATCTGGAAAAATTGGAATTGATTGAATGAGTGCAGAGTAGAGTGACTCTGGAGATCAGGCTGAGGTATTATAACAAATATCAAATTCTTAAATCAGACTTATAATAGAAACAGCAAATGATGTACACCTAGGGGGAGGGGGTGATGGAGACCAGGGACAGAAGCAGAGACACAGGTATGAGAACTAGATACTGAGAAAGAGATTAAGATGATGAGAGCAGAGAATAAAAAAGGGAGACAGGAAGAGAAGAGAGAAGAGAATCTGGAATATCCAGATACAAAGAGAGGAGAGAGGATGAGAGAAAGAGAATGATATAATCTCTAAAATAGAACTTAAAGGAAAAAATGGTGGATTTTGTTCCTTGAGGAAGAAACCAGATTATAGTTTGTGTTAGTCAACTTTTTGTCACTGTGTTAAAATGCCCAAGAAAATCAACTTAGAGGAAGAAAAATTAATTTTTGATCATGGCTTCAGAGGTTTCAGTCCATGGTCACTTAGTCCCAATGCTTTATGCCTTTGGTGCAGCAGAATATCATGGCAGGGAGCGGGTGGTGGAGCAGAGTTCACTTCATGGTGACTGGGAAGCAAAGAGAACTAGGAAGGGCCCGGAACATGAGATACCTTAAGAAAACACCCCAGTGACCCACTTCCTTCAATGAGGTCCTGCCTTCTGAAGTTTCTATAACCAACCAAAAATCTATTAAATTATGAAACCAGATATGGTTAATCTACTGAAGAGGTCAGAACCCTCATGATCCAGTCACTTCCCAAATGCTCTACTTCTGCATATTGCTGGGTTGGGTACCAGACCTTCAATACAAGCACCATTGGAGGACATTCCAGATCCAAACCATGACACAGCCTGACACCAATTTCTTCCTACCACTGGGCCTGATCATGATTTTGTCACACTCCTGGAGCCATTTCTTCCTAAAACTGGGATTCAAAATTCTAAGTTGAGGGTTTATGGGCTTCAGGTATGTTCATGAACACCCTGAAATTATGTCAGTGTGTGTGTGTGTGTGTGTGTGTGTGTGTGTGTGTGTGTGTGTTGTACCTTATTGCAGATTTATTATGGGGACAGGATCCACAACTTTCATGAGATTCCCAAAGGATTCATGATCTTAAATAGGTTAAATTATGAATAAGAGTTTTAACTGGCCACCACCACACCTCTATTCTGACAGTGTTCCCAGATCTAGTGTCCTGTACCCAGGAATGACATCAGCCATGACATGCCAAGTCAGTGAAGTGTATATGGATGTGTGTGTGTGTAAAACCTCTGGGTGGAAGGATTTTGACTGGGTTTTGAGAGCTGTATTTGGGTGGAGGAGCTGCGGGAATGGTATCTTTGCCTCTGTGTGGTGCCAGGGTGGGGAAGGAGCCTCTACGACAAAGGTTTGAGCCCCTCAGCCAGATGAGAGTCAATATGGGGTCACCTAATGACATTTCACTTTCAGATTTATTTACACATTCAGATTTTCCAATTTAGGTAGGATAACGAAGGTCAGGCCTACTGTTTTTGGAAGATGAAATAAGACTTTTAAAATTGGGAGACTCATTTGCCTACTGCTTACAAGGCCTGGGAAGAGAAAAAGGGAAAGAGCTTCCAATGATTCAATAATTAGTTGTTCCGCCTGAAGACCTGTGTGGCATCTAGTGCTTTAATAGTATACATTCTCTATCATTCAGAGGACAATTGTCCACTTTTTAGATGATTTTCCTCCTCTTTATTCCTGTCACCTGATATTTGGCAATCTCCATGCTCCTTTAAGGGATGGGAAAGGGAAAAGAACTAAATTTATTTTTCAGTTTTGCTTCTTGTTAGCAGTTTTGAGAAAATTATAGGAAAAAAGTTGAAACTGCAACTGAAAATGAGATTCCTGGATTGTTCATCTATAGATAAAATCCTATTAGCGATATAATGAGACAAGCTGAAATCTTGTTCAAGGTCCCATTCGATGTTGGATTTTGTAACTATAAAAAATCTATCTTACTTTATAGTAAAGCCCTTTACCAGGCAAGGCATGTTACATGATTAAAGGGAAAGATGTAAACACAAAATTTCAGAAGCCACTTTCCTCTCTTTCAGGAAGCACAGTTTCTTTAAAAATAGAGCAAAAGCAGGAGAACCTCAGATGAGAATTTGGGGACCAGATGAGGGAAATGGACAAAAGCAATATCAGGGCCTTAAAGTGACTTGAAATAAGAGGTGGAGGGGGTGGGGGTATGAAAAATGGTGGAATGAGACAGACATCACTACCCTACGTACATGTGTGATTAAGAAGCATGATATGAATGTACATCACGTACAACCATAGAAATGAAAATTTGTACCCCCTAAGTGTACAATGGATCAAAATTAAGTCTGTAAAAATAAATAAATAAATAAATAAACAAATAAATAAAATAAAATAATTTTGGCCTCCTCCTCCTCCCCCCAAAAAAAGTTGCTTGGAAGTCAAGGGACTTGCACTTCACTTTTGCTTATGAAATATATGTAAGAGTATCATAAAATACAGATTAAAAAGTAATATAAAATGATACATATTCCTATCACTCAGAGATAGATACTTCTTTAACATTTTGGTAATTTATGAACTTATAGTATAGTTATTTTGTGAATGTTTTAGGGGAAAATTGGTGTTTTATGGATATTTTAAGTACAGCTGTGAATTTCTCAGGTAAGATCTTGAGAGAGTTTTAGAAAAGCACACCAGGGATGTGGAGGGAAGAAGGAACCTAGAGAATCCCATAGATGATGTCTTCGATAGTCAGAAGAAAGTGACACCTGGAGGAGAAAGATTGGGGATCTGGGACAAAGCTTGGGAGAGATTTTATACAAAGGCAAGGTATGAGTTATGTGGGAGAGCTTAGAAAGCTCTTGGGTTTAGGTATAGAAAAGGTAAAAATGTCCAAATTAGTAGTGAAGATAAAGATATATCAGACATTTTCAATTTTATTTATTACGTTTGAATTTCTATAGTTGCGAAAGTGGCTTGTCTGGACTTACTTCTTCTGTGGCATTAGATCTAGGGTGAAACACAGTTAAGGCTACAGGCGGGTGAATATGGAGATGAATGGGTGATGGAGAGATGATTAGTTCTCCAACAAAGATCCTGGCTGTCACTTGGAAAGCTTGGTCCAGATAATAACTACATGTCTCAGCATTCCTAGCATCTATGTAGCCATGTGTCTGAGTTCTAGCCAATGAAATATGAGCTGAGATGACATGCACGTGCCACCTCCAAGTCTGGTTCTCCCAAATGTCCTACCAGATTTTTTTTTTCTTTCTTTCTTCTTTTAAAATCTTAAATGCTCTTTGAACCTTCAAGTTGGTTTAGGCTCCAGATGCCTCAGGACCACCTGAGAAACCACCAACTGAAGATGAGTTTCTGCCAGTCTGGGTTCCTGAATGACTGGGTAGAGAAAGAAAAATAAGGGCTTTTGGACATAAGAAACTGAGGAATAATTTGTTCACTTACTCACTTGTTCACAGATATTTATTCTTTATGCACCAAACACCATTCTAGATATGGGGATAGACGAGTCATTGAGATAAGATCTTGACCTTTAAAGAACTCACAGTATAATTGTGAGTTTATTTGCAGAAAAAGCATACAAATAAATAAGTAAATAATATCATTCTAAATAGTGATAAGTTTCAGAAACAAATATAAAGGGATTTAGAAATGATAGGGGAAGCACATGATCAGAGGGATATTTGAACTGAGGCTTCAAAAAGGAAGAGGAAAAAGCAGCAGCCACATGATGCTCTGTGAAATAGGCATTCTGGACAGAGGTCGTGGAAAAGGCCGACACTCTGAGGCAGGAATGAGCTTAGGAAGTTCAAGACACAGGAAGAATGCTTGGAGCATTGAGAATGACAGGCAAGGACTGGGGGTGACATCAGAGAACGGAAGGCCTTCCGGGCCACAGTGAGGGGCCTCAGAAGCCATGGGGTTTAAAGCAGAACGTTGACTCTATCTGATTTCTAGTTGAGAGGACATCTGGCTGCCATGAAGAGAATGGACTGCGGCAGGACAAATGCCTGAAGCCTACCGCCATAATCCAGAGAAGAGCTGTTGAGAGGAAGCAATGGACACGCATCAGGAGACTGGATTTAGCATTCAGTAATGGATGGTATTAGATCGCATTATTAATCACTATGACCATTAAGCTACAGGAATATGCAAATTAAGAAAATGTGAAGCATGATAATAAGGCTTAGTATCCTATATTATTATCTGCTTACTATTAAGATCCTTATATTAATACCTGATTATGTAAAGGGCCAGGATTACTAAACTATATTCGGTGGGTCAAATGCTGCCTGCTGCCTGTTTTATATATAAGCTTTTTGTTGAAACATCTTCCCCATATGTTTATATGCTCCGTGTGACTGCTTCTACACAAGGACAACTGAGATGAGAAGATGGAACAGGGATCCCACAGCCAGCAAGTTTGAAAAGAGCTTCTGTCTGACCCTTGACAGAAAAAGTTTGCAGACCTCTGTCAAAGAGAATCATTCTCCGTTTCATCATTTAATTGTTACAAGAGGAATCTGGAACTGAAATGATGGAATCATGTAATTCTCAAGAAGGCAGCTTATTGGATAGCTCAGGATCCTGGCTTGGTGTTTTTTCTTTTTCTTTTTTTACCCTTTAGTAGCATATGTTTGCTGTAGGGCAGTCACTAAAATCAAAATTAATGCAGATCAACCATCACACAGATTGTCTGAGGCTTGGAAGAAATCTTAGTGACCATCTGGTCTAACTCCTTTGGTTTTTAAAGGCCGAATCGGAACCCCACCGTCCTTATGTCAATAGCTCAGGGCTACGAAGTCAGTCAGTGGCAAAGAGAAGCCTAACTGCCTGATTCTGGTCTCATGGTCAAGTATTTTTTTCCACTACAACACACTGAACTATTTAAAGGCAGACATCGCAAGCCTTGTTATCAAAGATATAAACTGGTGGATATTTTCTTCCAAAGTCATACCTTTTATTTTTTAACATCAAACTGAAAGATCTCAATGTCTATTTCTCTTAAGTAGGTTGCTTTTCATTTTATAAAATGATCCAATTTATTCTAACTTTTAGTTTATGTTATATCATGCAAACATCCAAAGATCAGGGACAATAGCTAAATGAATTCTGAGTGCTTGTCACCAGCTAGGACAATAAACACCTGATCCCCTTTGTTTCATCTTTTCCCCTCCGACAGTCTCCCAGTTCCCCCACCTGGATTATTTTGAAGCAAATCTCAGATACTTTATCTTTTAATCTGTAATATTTCAGTATTTATCTTGAGATGATAAGACTTCTAAATAAATAATCATGCTAAAAACTGACAACCCTTTCACAACCCTTATCACAAATGTACAGTCAGTGTTCAATATCACCAATTGAGTTTCAGACATTTTTAAAATAAATATGAATATTCCCCATTTGTTGTTGTTAAAAATTCTAGACATTTGTCATTGGAACTGCCCCTCATCTGAACTTTAACAATTCTATCTATATTGAAAGTATTTAAATAGTGTTATTTTAATTAAGATAAAAAAATATTTTATTTCAAAAAATGCAACTTGGGGTGTTTTGAATCACATATAATAAATATATAAATAAATAAATAATAATAAGTTTAAAATGTGCTAGGTAGCATATCTATACAGCATGCACCAGTCTTTAAAACCCCAGTCGGGTTCTGACACTCCTCTGCTAAAAACCTTCAGTGGTTTCCAATCTCATGCTAGTGGAAGCTACCACCTGCCTCTGGGCTAGGCCCTGTGTGGTATATCCTTAGACTCACTCCCTTCCCTTCTAGTGTTCCACCCATCACTGTCAGGCTCCAGCTAACTGACTCACATCCTTCTTTCTCTAAAGCCCTTTTCATCTTACTTTCTCAGGAGCTTGACATTGGGGTTCCCTTTTCCTGGAAATTTTCAGCTCTCAGATGCCTCCATGACTCATTCCCTGTTTCCACAGCTATTCCCATGACTCATTCCCTCATCTCCTTCAGGTCTCAGTCAAATGTCACCTTTTCAGTGAAGCTTTTTATAACCACCCTACTTTAGATGACCATCTCTGCCCAGCACTCCCACCTGCTTTTCCATATTATTCATCTCACTGGACACATGATAAATTTTGCTTATTTAATTGATTTCCAAGGCCCTGGCATTGGAATGCAAGCTCGACGAACACAGGACTTTTTAATGTTTTGCTCATTTGTGTATTACCAGTGGTTAGGCAAGGGCTTGCTTTCCAGTAGGCATTTAGTAAACATTTGAAAGTCATGAATGAATATACAAGACATGTTTTTTCAGTATTTTTTTTTTTAAAATAAACAGTATATACTTTGATCAGAAAGCCTCACTTGAATTCTTGTCTATTTTTCACTTCAAGTCAATTAGTCCAACCTGGAAGAAAATCTACAAGTTCCTTTAAATATATCCTTTGAAGTGTCTGCTCAGTTCCTTAGCCCATTTATTGATTGGGTTATTTGTATTTGGGTGTAAAGTATTTTGAGTTCTTTTTAAATTCCGGAGAGTAGTGCTCTATCTGAAGTGCATATGGATAAGATTTTCTTCCACTCTGTAGGCTCTCTCCACTTTATTGATTGCTTCCTTTGCTGAGAAAAAGCATTTTAGTTTGAATTCATCCCATTTATTGATTCTTTCTTTTATCATTTGCACTTTGGGAGTCTTGTTAAGAAAGTCTGGTCCTAAGCCAACATGATAAAGATTCAGGCCTACTTTTTCTTCTATTTGGTGCAGGGTCTCTGGTTTAATTCCTAGGTCCTTGATCCATTTTGAGTTTTGTGCAGGGCGAGAGATAGGGGTTTAATTTCACTTTGCTGCATGTGGATTTCCAGTTTTCCCAGCACCATTTGTTGAAGAGAAGATCTTTTGTCCAATGTAGATTTTTGGGACCTTTATATAGTATGAGATAATTGTATTTATGTGGGTTTGTCTCTGTGTTTTCTATTCTGTACCATTGGTCTACCTGTCTGTTTTGGTGCCAATACCATGTTGTTTCTGTTACTATTGCTTTGTAGCATAGTTTAAGGTCTGGTATTGTGATACCTCCTGTATCACTCTTCCTGGTAAGGATTGCTTTGGCTGTTCTGGGTCTCTTATTTTTCCAAATGAATTTCATGACTGCTTTCTCTATTTCTATGAGATTATATAATTGATCAACCAGTAAATGA
Source organism: Glaucomys volans (assembly GCA_020662805.1). Taxonomy (NCBI): domain Eukaryota; kingdom Metazoa; phylum Chordata; class Mammalia; order Rodentia; family Sciuridae; genus Glaucomys; species Glaucomys volans. Next base: position 67,753 of record JAJEJO010052038.1, read on the forward strand.
AAAAATGTTCAGCATCTCAAGTAATAAGAGAAATGCAAATCAAAACTACCCTAAGATTTCATCTCACTCCAATTAGAATGGCTATTATCATGAATACAAGCCAAAATAGGTGTTGATAAGGATGTGGGGGAAAAAGGTACACTCATACATTGCTGGTGGGATTGCAAATTGGTGCAGCCACTCTGGAAAGCATTACAGGGATTTCTAAGAAAACTTGGACCCACCATTTGAACCAGCTATCCCACTCCTCGGTTTATACCCAATGGACTTAAAATCAGCATACTACAGTGATGCAGTCACATCCATGTTCACAGCAGCTCAATTCACAATAGCCAGATTGTGGAACCAACCCAGATGCCCTTCAATAGATGAATGGATAAAGAAACTGTGGTATATATACACAACGGAATATAACTCATCCATAAGGAAGAATAAAATTATGACATTTGCAGGTAAATGGATGAAGTTGGAGAATATCATGCTAAGTGAAATAAGCCAATCCCCAAACCAAAGACCAAATGTTTTCTCTGATAATTGGATGCTGATACATACTGAGGTGGGTAAGGGAAGAATGAGGGATGTTGGATTGTGTAGAGGGAAATGAGGGGAGGGGAGTGGCCAGGGGGAAGAAAAGATGGTGGAATGAGACAAACATCATTACCCTATGTACATGTATGATTACACAAATGATGTGATTCTACGTTGTGTACAACCAGAGAAATGAAAAGTTGTGTACAATGAATCAAAATGCATTCTGTTGTCATGTATAACTAAATAGAACAAACAATAAAATAAATAAACAGATAGATAAATATATCCTTTGAGCTTAGAAGAACAGAAATCAATTTTCTCGTAGTTCTGGAGACTGGAAAGGTCAAGGTCAAGGTCCATGTGCTGGCAGACCTGGTGTCTGGTGAGGACAGCTCTGTGCTGCCAAGGTGGCACCTTCTTGCTCTCTCTGAGTCCATGGTGGTGGTTCAGAAACACAGGGTCTTCGTAATTCAAAGGCATGCTCTGAAAAGGAGAACTAGGGTGTGAACATCAGAGAGCAGCAGGTTCCAGAGCTCCTCTCCCATGAATCCTCACGTGGTAACTTCACTTCATCATGGTAGAGAAGGAAGAGAATAGGCATCCCAGATCTGCCTGTTTTGGAGCATAAGTCACGTGCACTGTCTCCAGCTCTTTTTCCTCTTTGTGTTTACACTTCATTGGTGCTCTAGCTTCCATGACATGCCTGTTCCTTCTCACTGTCCTCTCCTATGGCATCTCCAAGAGACACACTTCGCAGGCTATCAGGTTTCCACAGTGAAGTGGGAGGGCGTGAGGTCAACAACAGGCAATGTAGAATCTTTTCAATTTCTAGATGATAAAAGCAGAGGATCAGAGAACATGAATTCAGGTTTTTGAATCTTTTACGCCAGTGCCCCAACTTTCTTGTTCACCGTCAATCTTTGTAATGGCATTTGTTGAAATTAGACCGACCACTATAAATGTGTCACTTACCTGTGAAATCTCTAATCCTTTAATATGAATTAATTCTCTCAAACTTGAGAGTGCGACTGATAATCACAGAGGAAATCAACCTGATTAGTAAGAACATCTTTCATTGACGGATGCTTCGTGGTATGCAAACCCCAAAGACCCTAGTACATGCACCACTATTCAGTGGCATTGATTAGACTGGTGAAAAGAAATATTTTATAAACATGAAATATTCAAAAAGGATCAGACTTGTATCTTCATTTCAGACAGAGAACACAGTATGAAACTTATGATTAAATTTTAAAAGAAGCTTTAGGCAGAAAAATAAAGAGGGAAAAAGATTCCCAAATTAATTCTATTAAAGTATTTTAAGCATTCATTTGTCTACTCATTTATCAGACAAGTACTGGTTGAGATCCTACTGTGTCCCAAGCATTATTTCTGGTGCTTTGTGTACAAGGTGGGTTAAGCATATTCCTTGCTCTCAAGAAATACTGCCTCTCCAGGGAAACTGACAACTAATCCAACAGTTACCATGTAGGATGCTGGCTACTGTCATAGAGGTATACACAAGACAGGGTGTTGTTGCAGCTATACGAGAAATGCCAACCTGGCTTAAAACCAGGTGGTCAAGGAGTTGACTGTTCAGTTCACCTGAGGAAGGAAGTGGGACTGTCGGTGGGGGAACAGAAGAAAATGTCAGATGGTTCTTCAGGCACAAGAGGCAATCAGACCATCCTAGGTATGCCTTCTGGGAATAGGAAGCATTTTGGTTGGAGTGTAGATTAGTAGTTGACCCATGTTTTGAAATGAGATTAGAAAGGGAGAGAAGAAATCATGGTGAAGGGCAAGAAAGGCTTTGCATGTCATTGCAAAAAGGACTTTTTGTTCTTAAGCTATGGGCAAACTTTGAGGATTTTAACAGTGGGGGTGGGTGGAGGCAGAAGGATGATGTGATTGCAGGGATCGGAGTGTGAAGCTGGGAGTGAGCCCTGGATGAAGGGGAGTGAGTGTGGGATGGAGATTTAGAGGAGGACTGGACAGCATGGTGACTACAGGATGTGGGGGAGGAGAGCAAAGAGAGGAGAAAGAGAAGGGGTGAGCCATGTCTGGAGATTCAGGGGTGGGCAGTGGTGAGAACAGAGGGCAGTGACTGAAGTGATCCATCAGTAGGGTCTATGCAAGGATTTGCTAATTAAGATTTAAGCTGTGATCTTTGTCAGAGAAGTTTCAGAGGAATGATCAGAACAGAAGCGTTTTCAGTGATTTGAGCCAGAGTGGATCCAAATGATGGGAGCCTGCCCCTGTCCAATTTGGGGAATTCTTTTTAAGGCAAAAAGTTAAAAATTCAAAACCATGTGTAAGGCCTTGGAAGGAGTTCACACAACATGGGACCCTGACATACACCTTTATTTGCTTTCCAACATGTCCATCTTTGGGCTGATGAATGAATGGGTGGTGGTGGAATAGCAGGTGTTGGTTCCTATTTCAGGAAAGTTGGCTTTAACAGAAGGAAGGACCACTGAAAAATTTCAATGTGTGTGGAGTTAAAAAAAAAAGAAGGTGTGTGTGTGTGTGTGTGTGTGTGAGACATGAATATACTGGGATCAAGACTTGAGGTGGTGGAAAGAAATATGGAAGAGAAATATAAGAAAGAGCATAAAAGAGAAAGCTCTTGAGGATGTGGGGGAGGATAGGATTCAGAGCAAAGGAGGGAAAAGGGACATGGAGAACACTTTGAGGGTGACAAAAATAAAAGGGTCCACCAGTGGAGACCGAATGTGCAACACAGATGTAGAGAGGATGGAGTCCTGGAATCTCAAAAGGAAAGTTGCGAAAGTCTGGGGAAAACAGCAATGAAAAGAGGGTGCAGAGGAGTGCTGAGTGTCAAGGGAAGTCAGGGTGAAGACTCCATGCAGCCCACACCTGTTGCTATGGAGATGGCCCAAAGCTGCAGTGGTGTGATGTGGACTGAAATCTGAAGACCTGGGTTGGAACTTGAGGAGGTTGAAGATCAGCCATGTTTGTGAGGGGAAGGAGGAAGCCAGGCAGAGGCAGTGAGGAACAGAATATTAAGCAAGGATTTTGTTCTTTATTTTTTTATAGTGTGCAGTAAGAACTTGCTTATGTGGTGAGTGACTCAAGTCAGAGAGTGGGATGGAGGGCACAAGAGAAATGCATCAAGGATAAAAATATCTTGGTTGATAGAAATTATTGCCCTTTTTCTAATTTGAAAATAAACATGCACAAATAAAGCATTCAAATAATATAGAAAGAATATAGTAGGTGAAAATCTGTGTCCAAAGACCATAGCATGTGAAAATCACTTATGCTTTTAAAAGTAAATACTGTTAAAGTTTTGTTTGATATTGTACTTCTAAACATTTTTCTATAACAAATAAAAAATTATACACACACTTCCTTTTTTATAAGAATTAAACTTGACTGACTGCCAGTGTCCTAACATTTTCACTTACATTAGTTGATGAATATTCTTTTTAGTACTTAGAGATCTAACTCATTCTTTCTGGTGCTTCTTTGTAGTTACTGTTCAACAAATCAGTATTTGTTGAGTCAGTTCCCTGTTGATGAGTAGAGATTGTACCACTATCACAGGTTATATGTAGTCAATATCTTTATCTAGTTGGGCTAGTATTTGTGTATAATTTAGTGCTCAGTACATGCAAATTTATCTTATCAGCAGATGTTTCCAAACTTCCTTCTTGAAATGTTTTTTCCCTAATTTATATTCCTGCTCACATTGTATTGAGGGCTTGAAAAATCATGGTCTGATATTAAACCTGATAAAGAACTGGAGTGGTCACTCCTTGAAGTCCTCTGAATTAGAAATCCTTTGTAGCAGAAGTGCTACAAATATCTTAACTACTAACTTTGTTTCCTTCCAATTGAAGCTTTTATTGAAGATGACTTCAACAGTAAATAGATCATTTTGTTATATTAAGTGTTGTCCTTGGTTTTGCTGTTTCTACATTCTATATTAAATATGGGGATTGCTAGAACTCTATAGGTAGACAGATCAGCGATCTCACTGTGCAACTGGACAAAGAAAATCTATGGCTGGAGAGGCTGGCTTTCCCCTAAAGGCCAATGACCTTTGCATAACTGCTGTTTTCTGCCATTGAGTTTACATGGGATGCTTCCCTTGGCTGCTCTCTCTGTCTTTCTTGTTAATGAGACTTAGTCTAACACTTTTCATTTACCTGGTATTACCAGAGTCTGCTTTGCATCATAAAAGCTTTTTTTTCCCAGTGTCTGTGTCTTGTTTTTCATACCCAAGTTGTAAGCTTTTTCTGAGCAAGACTTGTTCCCGGATTCCTGTCTCCAGTAAACAAGATGACATCTTTAAATCTTTTTGAATTCCCCTGAAGGAATTAAAGAATCTAGGCAATTATCATAGTAGATTCTCACATCACAAAACAGATATGTGTCCATGAAGTGCCTACTGATGTTGAAAGAAGGTGTACGACTCCACTTGGAAGGCATTCTTGAAAAATAGAAAAGGAGCATCAGTCTAATGTAATCAAGACTCTAGGTGGAACTATTTGTAGGCAGGAGGACAAAGAGCATGCTAAATGGACACTGGAATGAAATCAGCAAAATACAGAGTAGGCCAAACACAGAGGACAAATGATCTAATTCCTTCAACAAATAAACATAAAAAAGGATGGAAGGGAGAATTTATAGATTCAAAAAGTCTTCAGAGAGGTATCGACCAAATGCATTGCATATTGATCCTGATTTGCGCTGATAAAACATTATAAAAATAATGATGAGAAAATGGGGGAAATTTGAGGACTAATTAGATATTTCATGGTGTTAAGGAATTATTGCTAATTTTTGACATTGTTATCATTCTTGTGTTTTAAAAAGTCACGATACTTTCAGAGTTATGTATGAGACATTTATGAGTGAAATGATGTAATAGCTGGGAATTATTTCAAAATGATTTGAATTTGATAATTGTTGAAGCTGGGTGATGGGCACATAGGGATTATTGACTATTTTATCAATTTTGAACTATGCTTGTTTTTATCATAAAAATAAAAATATTCTTGCATGTGGATTAAGGAATAAATTAGTACTACAATTACTTTTTAACTTATGCTAGAATTATTTCCCTCACCCTCTTCTTCATCTCTATTTCCACCCAGAGGCCCAGCTAGAACACAAGTGTTTTTAAAATTGACTTGAAGCTGGGAAGGATAAGACACTCTTTTAGTATGACAAGATATGGAAGACATGTTGGTGTAAGTTTATCTTTGCTGAGCACAAACTCTAACTGGGTTTCATTCAATTTGAAGTCCAGACAATTTTGCAGAACCGAGTTGTTCTTCATCCTCTCTCTATTATAATGTCAGAATTTGAAACTCCTCATCTCCCTGTGAAATGTGCAATCAGATAGCAGCTGCATTTAAAAGGAGCTTGGACTTTGGCATGGCAGAAAGAAGAGGGAAGTGTCCATGAGGGTGGAGGAGGGAATACGGAGGTTTGGAATTGGAGAATAAGTTTCCCTGCCTCCATCTTCCTCTGGATGATTGATCTCCTTGGAGACTTCGAAGACCTTTAGCATGTAATAATTTCCTGACTCCAGGGTAGCCATAGGCATTTCTGAACACCAGGTTACCTGCCGAAGGGAACAATGTTGCACTAGATTGTACTGTCTTTACACTAGATTTTCCTGTGTTGTTGGTGCTGTACATTCCTCTTCTTGGTGGTAATGGGGATTAAACCCAGGGCCTCACACATATTATATAAGTACAGTAGCACTGAGCCACATCTCCAGTCTTTGATATTGTATGTTCCCCAGCTGCAAGGGTCTTCTATGCACTGAGGGAATCATTGATTAGAGTTTGCTCTATTACTTAGGCATCAGTAAAATTACCTAGTTAAAAACAAGTGGAAAAGTAGGTCTTCAAGGAATACCTCTTCACGTAGCAAGTTACATGACATATGGTTTTCTGGTACCTCATAGAATAGGGAGCAGGAAGGGCAATGAGTCTGTTCCCACAGAGATGGAGGGGGCAGTGGTGGGAGTTCATGGTTTCTTCTCCACATGGTTGGAGTACGCAGAAGGGTTGCTCCCAGCCAGCTGTTGAACCTGTGCTCTGGATAGGGAATCAGTGTATAACTTTGCTGATGGAACAGATGTGTATCTAAAGGGCCAGGGGAGCAAGGCACATACCTTACATTAACATTCACTAATTAGAGATTTGCTAATGCTTTCTTTTGGGCTCCACTAGTTTAGATATTTGTTGATATTTTAAAAATTCTCTAAGACAGCAAGTGAAATATTTAGATTGCAAAATAATTTCTATGTGAAAAAAAAGCTATTGGCATGGGGATTAATTAACATGCAAAGAAAGAGCAAGTTTTCTCAACATCTGAAGACAGATTTGATTGTATTTAGGCAATGGATTGAAATGTCATACACATTAAGATACAATACTGAGGGTCACATGGTACACACATGTGCGTACACACATTCTCAAGGGTGTGGGGAGTATTGATAATAATTGATAATAGAAGAAAAATAGTGAAGTTTTCTGAAACCTGAAGAACCATGGACAGCTCATAACATACTAAGAATGATGATGAAGTCAGAGCTAGTACCTTGAAGATTTCATTCTAAATCTATTTTCCTTTATGACCTAAGTGGAGGACTTTTTGCCTCATCCCTTACCTGATGGAGGAAGCATCTCAATTCTGACTTGTAATGATGCTGTAGATTTTGGATTATGTAAGAGTCCTTCAATTAGGTCTGCTTTACGTGGGAAGAAAGACTGAGAATGAATCTTTTGTTCAGGAAATTGACTGGAACTAGCTAGGGGGCCAGTTCTTGCTTGTCAGTCATGTTCTTGTCTTTTCTAGACACTGCATCTGATTTTTTCCTTCTTAGCCTCTGGCTAATAAGTGATCACAAAATTGAAAAACAACATAAATTACGTGTAGGGGCAAACTTCATGATATTAAGTTTATATTGAGAAATGTTCCAGTTTGTAAAGAGTAGGTATTAGGTGTTTATGTAACAATCTGATGATGCAGGTAATTCTGAAGGAATTGAGGTCAATTACAAAAAAGCATTCAGTGGACAGAAAAGGATTTCCTGTGTTTTCTTAATAAAGAGTTCTTTTGGGGTTGGGTCTGTGTCTTAGTGGTAGAGCACTTGCCTAGCATGTGTGAGTCCCTGGGTTCGATCCTTAGCACCACATATAAATAAGTAAATAAATAAATAAGTAAATAAATAATTAAAATAAAGGTATTGTGTCCATCTATGACTTAAAAAATATTAAAGGAAAATAGTTCTTTTTTTTTGTAACAAGGAGGCCAATATTGTTTTCAATAACATTGAGAATTAGACCAAAAAGAAAGCTCTAAATTGGTGTATCCCACAATGTGGTAGATATATGGTCTTCTGCACCTTCTAAATCACTGTTCTTCTGTATCAGGCCTGCCTCGACTGACAGGGAGGCTACACACTCTCAAAACTAATTGAAGTAGAATTTCCCAGAAAGTTCCCATTTATAATCACAATGCTGTTTATGCCATGCCTCCTGTGTAAATTGTGTGGTCCCTAATTATACTTGTGCATTTCTGAACTTTTGTCCATCAAGTCCTCATCCTGCATCTTTTCTTCTGATTTAAATTGGTTGTCTAGCCAAGTCGTAATGTTAAACGATGGAAAGAAGAAATTCAAACTGTAGAGAAAATGTATTTCATTCGAATGGAGTCGTATTCAAGACATCCATAAATGAAAACGCTTTTCACCACTGAGAGTCATAGCAAAATACTTGATGGGTCTGAAGACTCCGGAAGCAATTTATTTTGGAGTATTGAAGCAGGGCTTTCGTAACAACACTGCTCGTACAAACGTGCTTAACTCACTGTGCTACTTAACTGAGCACAACAGAAACTCTTCTTCCAGTGTCATTAAATTCTCTTATGACAAAATGGGTTTGCATATGAATCGAATGATAACTCTTAGAGTCTAAAAAACAGGGGAGAATGAGACTAGAATCTAATATCATAGATGGAATGAATATTATGCATTTCTTTTTAAAAACCAGGGTCTGCTAAGATAATGAAATCTGTCATCTTATTTTTTGAGAGGAACAATATAAAACCATTACAAAGACATGAACAATTTTGAAGGTAATCTTTTTCAGCTTACCATGGTCTGAATGCCTGTGTCTCCCCAAAATTCAGCTGTTAAAATCCAAATCCTGGTGGTGATGATATTTGGAGGGAGCTTCTGGGAGACGATTGGGTCACAAAAGCAGAGGTTTCATGGGTGGGATTGGTGCTCTGTAAAGAAGGTCCCAGTGAGCTTGTCACCCATCTGCCACTTGAGGGTGTAGTGAGAATACAGCCTTCTGAGATGAAGCAGGTCCAGGAATCAAAAGCACCTCATTTTGTATGTTCTAGCCTCTGGAACTGTAAGAAACAAATGTTTCTGTTGGATAGCATTGAAATACATCAAGACCTTACCCTCTTTGTTTGACATCTTTTTGGTGGAAAAACAAGTTTCACTGGGGATGCTTTCAAGAATGCAGAGTTTTAAATTGGTGCTAGCACACACAAATGGCAATATATAAGGTGGAGACTTCAAGATTCTCTTCCCAAAGTGCTGGAACAGAACAATAAGAGGTATTTGGGTGCTTGGGTTAAAAACTGAGAACCATGAATAAGGAAAGAGAGTAATGTTTCAGAATTCTGGAAAAGTTGGGAATTGCTGGATCAACTATTCTCCTGTTTGGAGGGCAAGGCCAGGAGTGGCAGCCACTTGGGACCTCCATCTGGGAAACTGGAAGAAAAGTTTTCATTATATTCTGTGGAGAGGAGGGCTGGAAAACGCTTGGCCTGGGAACAGGATGAGAAGGGGAAGAACTATCCAGAGAATGCCACTTTCCATAAGGAGAGAGGTACTTATTCAGGACTGGAATGGATTTAGAGAACTAGAGGAAGATAACCAGAGTGCAGAGAGTATTGAAGGGTGCTGTGGTAAACTCCGAGTCTCCATTCTGTCCTCACGCTGGCTCTGCTATGCGTGTAAATATGGCGGAAGTCGGTGGTTATCTTACAGCTGGCTTAGGGCTTGCTCTTCCAGGAGAACAATCTTTGGTTGGAATTTTACCTCAGCAAGTGTCTTCAGATGTCATGCTGACTCAGAGAAGAGGGCAAATTTATGATGGAAAAGGTATTTTGCTCTTCAGAAAGGGAAGAGAGAGCTGAAGGGGTAGGGGAAAAAAAAAGATGGTGAAGAGAGACACCTTAACATGATATATATTGGATTCTGCATTGGAAAACACCCAGGAGAAACCTTTGACAGCAGGCTGACCATAAGACTCTTTATAAAAAGATTTTTTTTTCTATTTGAATATCTCCCTGATGCCTCAAAGAAAAACACAATCTAAGCCAACATGGTGAGTTTGTTTGCAAAGCATTTTCAAAATACATGCCCTACTTTTCCTTCCAACTTGATTGCTGTTCATAGCATCTTCTTCTTTAGAAGATAGGAATTGCTAAGTTACATCTATTCGAAAGATTCTTCTATACACCCAAGTTCTTTGGGGAGTTTTGGTTTTTTCAGTGGAAACTGAGGTACAGGCTAAGTTCTGGGTTCTGTTTGGTGCTGTGTGGAAAAAGAAAGCCACTGATGAACTCATAACTCCAACCCAAATCTTTTTTTTTTAGAGTGGCAACCGAATATCTTTTCAAAAATGATACCAGAAATATCATTACATCAGTCCCAATTTATTGCTGGCTATCTAAGACACTTCCTAAATGAGATATAGCCCAATTATTTTTGAATAGTTTGAAGCTATAAAATAAAAGACACATTGAAGGTGGGTTAAAATATTCCTCCCATCCTTTAGTCAGAGAAAATTTGATATTCTATACAGTCTGCATACAAACATCTATCTGAATATACACAACACATGCAATGTCATGATTCCCTTTCTCATTATGGAAAAATTTGGGTGGTAGCAAAATGGTTGTAAGTTAGCAGAAAAAAAGCAGGACACCTGAATTCTAATCCTGGATTTACCGATAACTTCTTTTGTGACATTGATAAATCATCCTCCCTTTGTGGATCATAGGTGTCAGATTTATAAAATAAGAGCTGGATTTAACTCTGTCTAAGGGCCTCCCTACTTCAAATGTCTCTGAATGTTTGAAGCTGTGACCGAATTCAATGACTGGTTTGAAGTCATAAAAATATTCTAAGGCTCTTTTTATACCTCAAAGAGAGTTGATGTCATTATTAAAGTACTTCAAATAATTTGAATTATCTAATTTAATCTCTGAATAATGAAACAAATGAGTTAGAAACCATACATGAGTTTAAGCAGTAAGGCAATATGGACAGGATATAATCATTTTGAAAGTAGCCAGTTCCTATAGTTTATCTGAAAAGATCACATGGAACCAGTTACTTATCACAATAACCACAATCTGGCTAAAAATTTGAAATATAAGGTACATTTTTTTTTATTTATTCTTTTATTTACTTATTGATTCATTGAACACAAATGGAGTACAGCTATTGTTTCACTGGTTGTACACAAAGTAGAGTCACACCATCTGTGCATTCATGCATGTACACAGGGCAATGGTATCTGTCACACATTCTGTTATTAATTTTACCCCCCACCCACCCCCACCCCTCCCTTCCCTCTATGCTAGCTATCTTTCCTCCATTCTTGCCATCTTTCCCCCCCACATTATGGATCATCATTCATATATCAGAGAGACCATTCGGCTTTTGGATTTTTGGGATTGGCTGATCTCACTTAGCATAAGAGTTTCCAACATCATCCATTTACCTACAAATACCATAATTTTATTCTTCTTTATGGCTGAGTAATATTCCATTGTGTATATATACCACAGTTTCTTTATCCATTCATCTACTGAAGGGCATCTAGGTTGATTCCATAATCTAGCTATTGTGAATTGAGCAGCTATGAACATTGATGTACATTTTTAACAGACAATGATTTTATTTGGGAATCATTCAAGTCAACTCTTCAACAATACACATAAAATATTCATCATTACTATTCATGGGTTAAAACAGGGAATTCTGTTTACCAGATTGGGAAAGGCTACATGGAACAATAATCACTAATGCTGATAAAGATGCTGTGAGGTAAACTTCTCATGTACAGTTAGAGCAACCAGATGGAAAATTATTTGCCAACAAAGAAAAACAAAATAAAATTATGGCTCAAATATTTCTACTCTAATTAGCTTCAGCAAGATTTGGGTATAGCTATAATTTTCCTGTCCACATATATGAATATGCTATAGTGAATCCCACCATTATGTACATTCATAATAATGGGGTCCTAATTAGTATAAGACAAATTCCACTTTATATAATTATATCAAAATGAATTCTACTGTCATGTGTAACTAAAAAGAATCCATAAAATAAAAAAATAAGATTTGAGTATAGCTTTAACATGAATCATACATACATATACAATATATTATATATGTATAATGTATTGTGTGTCTGTTCATCTTTGTATTGATCATCTAAGATATCACACAACTTTCCAAGAAACCAAGAGACTTATTCCTCTGCCAGTGACATGCCTTTACATATTCAGATAAAAATCTAAACAAAATGACAGTGAGATTCAGAGTCTTGACAGATAGAGAAGGAGTAGATGATCCATCAGAATAGTTACTAGAGGACTTAAGAAAGCAGACAGAATTCTTTTGATACCTGGTCACTCGGTGAAATTCTAAGGGACAACTTGAAGTTGAGAAATATATGGGGTGGTGGGAAATATCAGTTTAGGAGTCACCTTGAAGTCTTGACTGTGGGGGTGGAGAAAGCAGAGGTGGGGTGGAGACCAGACCTGATAGGCAATCAAGGTACTATGCTTCTTGAATCATCTGTGATGTTCTCATGAAACCTGTTTCCCTAGAGAGAAAGTTGTCTATGTCCCCATCAAAACAGGTGACAGCATTAGATGATTAAAACATGAGGACTCATTGTCCATATTCAAAAGTTTGAATTTTACCATCAGGAAAACATGCATCAGGGCTAGACATAAAAGATACTATAAAGTCTCACTGGACTAGAATGTTCTTCAAGGTCATAATTATAAATAAATTATGGTGCCTCTTTCTTCCAACCTAGCTTGAGTAAAATTTGGAAAATCCTAAACAAGACTTCTTTTCCAAGAAGGTTAATGGGCAACATAATCAGAGGAATCCTTTTACTGAACTATAATGAAATCCTTAGAAATTACTGCAAATATAATATTTAATGCATTATTTGTTTTGCTATAAAGTAATGAAAATATCCAGGGGCAAAAATAAGCTAACAAAATAAAACCCAGTGAGCTGAAAACGTATAAGAGAGAAGGTGCAAAAGAGAAAGCAGGCCAGGGAACTGGAACGTGAGGCTCCATGAAGGAAAACACCTGTGCAGAAACTGCTATCCAGAGATTTTGGCCTCTGGCAAAAGGAGAAAGCTAAACCTGAGAATCCTGCACTAAGCTCTTTCAAAGGTGTTCTAACATTTTCTCCTGTTGTGGAAATTTGATGGAGTATATTGGTTCCTCACATGATAGTGGTCCTTGATGCAGGGTCCTGAAACCAGTCCCCTGAGGGACAAAAATATCACCACCAAAACCCTACAAAGCCATCATGAGAAAAGAAGATCATTGGCCACCTGACTCAAGAACAGGAATACACAAATTCTGAGAAAACTGCCAGCAAACTAAATGGCATAGAAAGATCACATGTCCTTTACAAATTGTGCTTTTCCTCAGAAATTCAAGAGTCTTTTGTTCTTAAGTAGTCTATAAATTCAGTTTTCTGTATTAACATATTAAAAGAGAGACAAACACAATTTTGCTGTAGTTTGTATCTGAAATGTGCCCCAGAGACCTTGACGTTGAAGGTTTGGAGCCCAGCTTGGCACTATTTCAAGATGGTAGAAGTGTGAGGTCTTCCGGTCATTATGGGTGTGACCTTGAAGGGCATAGTGGGACCTCAGTCCCTTCTCCACTCTCTCTTGCCTCCCAGCTATGAGACGAATGATTTTATTCCTCCACTTGCCCCCTGCCGTGATGCGCTGCCTCACCACAGGACCAAAAGCAATGGGCAACCAACCATCGACTCAGACCTCCAGCGTTTTTCTTTGTAAGTCAATTATCTCAGGTATTTGCTATAGCAACAGGAAGCTATCACAGATTTTTTCCTCATAAAATGGAAAGGAAATTTGATAAAACTCAATGTTAACCATTTTTTAATGTTTTTATTAGTGCATTATAATTAGAGATAATGGTGGGGCTCCTTGTGTCATATTCACATATGTACATAACATCATCTCCATTTCACTCCTCAGGACCTCCTACAATAACCCATTTCTTCTTTTCAGACTTGGAGTAGAAGGAAAACTTCTTAACCTGAAAAGCAGTATCTATGAAAATGTTTTAAAAATCTAATGTTATTATCAAAAAATAGAAGCATTATCTGTGAAATTAGGAGGAAGACAAGAATGACCAACATAATGACCTCTATTCAATATTACCTTCTATGTTTTAATGCATTATGTACAGCCAAGATATAAAATAGAAAAATGATAAGAGATATAAAGAAAGCTAGAAATAAAATTGTCATTTGCAGAAAATGATGGCCTTAATCGAAAAACTCAAAATGCCTAGGTACCCATTATTAGAATCATAAGAGGTTTTAGCAATGTGGCTGGCCATAAGATGTAAAAATGTGTAATTGAATTTTTAAGGACTACCAACACAGAGAGATGAGATAAAATGATAGCATTTACAATAGCACAAAAGCAAAGGGTACCTGGGAAGAAGTCAAACACAACTGCACTCATCTTCAGTGAAAAACGTAACCAAGCTTTTTGAAAGCATCAAGGAAGAATTAAATAAGTGAAGAAATGCAACATGCTCATGTACTAAAAAACCTGGTGTCATAAATCTGTTTTGTACAAATTTAACTAGAATTTTTGAGAAACTTGATAAGTCAATTCTAACAATTTGAGGGGAAGAAAAAGGGGCAAGCATTTGTTGTTGTGAGAACGTGTTTTAAACGATATCAGGATGTACTCCAGAGTAACAGTGTTTAATGCAGTGATCATTATACTTGGTAGACAAATTGGCTCATGAATAAGGATCCAGAGCCCAGAGTCAGTCTCCATTTGTGACTTCTTGAAATGCAACCCAAGTAATGTTATAGATCAGGGAGAAAATAAATGTTGAAGACTTGTTATCATTCTGAGAAAATGATGTTGGAGTCTTATACCATATTCTTATAATTTTGTCTGTATTATAGGCTTATTGATGAAAGGCTAAACTGTAAACATTTGGGAGAAAATAGAGAAAACTGTTTAAAGTTTTGCAATGGAAAATATTTCTTAAAATGTATAAGAAAGAAATGTATAAGAAAAGGTTCATACAAGTGCAAATACAATAAATTAAATGCTTCTTTTTTATATAAATTCTCTGCGAAGAAAGCAAAAACACATTAATTGGAAGATATTTTCAAAATATGTAACTGACCAAAATTAGTGGCCGTGCCATTGGCACAAACAAGAAATGATAGCTTCAATAAGATAGCATCTCACCCTGGTTAGAGTGACTGATGTCAAAAAGACAAAAGTAACAGATGCTAGTGAAGATGTGGAGGAAGAGGGGTTCTCACATACTGTTGATGAGAATGTAAATTCTTATAGCCATTATGAAAAATAATGTGAATGTATGCCCCCCCAACTAAACACACATCTACCATGTGATTCAGGTATTGTGCTTCTGTGTACATATCCAAAGGAGAAGAAATCAGCATACCAAAGGACACCTGAATGCCCATGTTTATTGTGGCACTAGTCAAAATAGCTAAGATATGGAATCAATCTAAATGCCCACCAATTGATGTATATAAATAAAATGTGGTCTTTATACACAATAGAATGCTATTTAGCCCCAATAAAGAATGAAATACTGTCATTTGCATTCAAATGTACAGAACCAGAGGATATTATGTTAAGTGAAATAAGCCAGACAATAAAGATATGCACTACATATACTCTCTCATATGTGGAAGTTTCCAAACATCGGTTATGACCTCTAGAAGTCCTGGGCACCTATTACACAATATAAAATCTAATAATTCAAAATGCACCCATATATCTAAATTTGTAAAGAATTAATATTGCATAAAATCTAATATTCAAAATGCACCTATATATGTGTGTGTGTATATATATATATTTGTAAAGAATTTAAAATAATTAAAATTATTTTGATTTTAAAATGATACATGCATAATGAATTAGTTTGATTTCACTGGCAATGTATCTTTATTCTAGACTTGAGCACATTCAGACCAATTCTGTAAAGTCAGTCATTTGTGATCCTCTCCAGGACAGACACGCCATCAGGCTAGGCAGGTTATTTGTCTTGACTTTCATGTAGGTTTCTGTCTCATTTTAGCTGAGTTAGCCTCCACGGTTTCTGGGATTTCACTGAAACCATGTGGATCTGACTGTTGACGTGGGCACTGACTATTTTTGACTGTCCTGCCAGTGGGCAGGACCCACCAACTGCTCACACGCTAGCTGAACACAGCAGCTGCCTCTCAGGAGAGGTGCCAAATGTGATATTTCACTGCTTTAAATAATCAGATACTTGTGAGTCACTACTTGTGTTTGGGATGCCAGTCTGTTGGGTGTTTGTGGGTGCTGAGAAGTACTGACAAGAGCAGAACATGATAGGTGAGAGCTGATAGCAGGCACCTTTGGTTTTATTATGTGCTGACTTGAGGTAGAGTGGGGGAAGGTTCCACAGCACATTTTCCCCATTCACCCTAGTAGTCAGTTCTTAGGGACTGTCTGGAATTCACCTGTTGTTTAAAGCAGAGACTAAATAGTTGTTTGGGATTCCATAGCATGAAATCTCCACTGAATCAGATGTTGGACCAAGATGTTCAGCAATGTGTTTTCTAACAGTGAATTTCTTCATTCTAATGAAATTGTAATGGTGGGAATGGGATCAGTGAGAAGAAGGGTGATGGGGAAAGGGAGATGGATTTTTCATATGAAAAAAGATTCTTCCAGATTAAAAATAGCTATTCATTTTAGAAAAGAAACAGAAATAAATGTATTACTATACTAGGAGCTATAAAATACCAAGTCTCATGAACTTCTCCAGGCTGACCTTGCAAGTAATGTCTTATATCTAAGCAGTGACAAACTATCTGGTCATTGCAGTGAGAAGAATAATCAACTGATTAATGAGAGGTGGGGGATGGGTCTTTCAGAGGGCTGCATCAGCGTCTTTGATTGCATGGAATGTGGAAGTCATGATATGCCTCATCAGTGTGCCATTTTTATTAGCAATAAAATGAAATTCGCATGAAAATGTTTGAATTTCACCACTACAAACCAGTTTGCAACTGGGGAAGGTATGGTCCTAACTTAGCTTTATGGCTTTTATAAAATAGGTGGAGTGTATTTTAAATTAACATTGTTAATTTAGGGGATTATAGAGTTTGTACAATTTAAGTTCAGTAAAAACTTATATTGCTCTTTAAAAAGAGAAGACTGCCATTTTTGGTAAATTGTATTGTACTTGGCCATCTGTCATTCCTCTTTGGTCAAGAGAATGGTAAGGCCCAGCAGGAATAAACAGCTTCCTAAGGCCCAGCAACCTGAGGACATTTACAGAGATAACAAACTGGGGGACTGCAGACAGGTTTTAATTGCTCAATATAGAATTTTTAAAGAATTTAAAAATTTTGTTGTGAACAGAACCATCTGATCTTTCACGCAGAATATTTCTGGCTTTTCTTTAAAAATCAGACAATATGGCAACAGTAGGCCCAAATCCTTAGCCATATTCTTAGCTGAATAGGGGTCTCAAGAGCTGCTGCTATCTTTAGGTGGGAGAGCAGCCTCAAGGGGTCATCCCTTGGCCGTTGAGCCCTCTTGTCTGATGGACTCTGCCATTGCCACTGGTGATGCTCATGTCTGAATTTTATCAGGTCCTAGGAGGGATTTGAGTTTGCCAATTGTGGCCTAGAGTCTTCATTCCTAGATTTACTGCTCTTTTCATTGAGTGGAGCTCTATTCAGAATATTTTGTCATCTTGTCTGCCCTTGACTCTCACGTAACCTCCTTCTACCTGTACCTGATGTGAGACTCAGATGAAGCACATGCCATAATTGCTCCTTTCTTCTAACGTGCTATGTGATGGCTCCTTGGGTGGTTTTCTGGAATCATGGGCACCAGTGGTCTCTAATGACCAAGAATTCCTGTTCTGATAAATGGATCTTTGGTAAATACCAGCGATTTTGCCTTTATACAGTTGTCCTCTGTGGTATTTGTTGATATGGACACAATCTGTTTCTTGTATGTAGCTCCCTGGGTGTGGACTAGGTCCTTACTTACACCTTCTTGAATTTTTTCTTTTGACTCAGTTAGCTAACCTTGCCTCTCTTGGTGGCTTTCCCATGAGAACTGTGTAGAACACATTAATATTTTTCAGCATATCAAATTGTAGATTTCTATAGGATTTGGCAATAGCTTCCAAGTTTTCTACATTTGTACTATGTACAAAAGGCCATAAATAAAGCTATAGAAAAGCTATAGAAAAATATTTATCTTTAAACTCGAAGTAAAGTTTCAAATTATATTCAGTATCTCCTGAAATGTGGACCATCTATGTGGACAGAAATTTGTACATCAATTCAAGTTTTCACTTAGTTTAGCAGACCAAACTTACCCTCACGTCATAGATATGAGAACCCAGTGCTGTTTGTTCATAGTGGAGATGACATTAATGCACTAAAATGCTGTTTGTTATTACTTTAAATTCAGCTTTTGATGCTTATAAGTTTTAGATTTGAAAAAAAGAAATTCTGTATTCAGGATTACAGAGTGATGTTACAAAATGGTCAAATTGGGAATTGGTTTCGAGATCATTACATATTGCAGGCTGTCTAAATAGGACCTAAACCAATATGGATAAAACACTAAATGAGTACAGACATTTTGATCCAGAAATTCTATTTAGAAATCTTTCTAAGAAAATCAGTAAATATTTGGTAAGGAATTCTTTCTAAAATATTTTTTATTGTAATGATAAATTATTGTAAAGAACTTAAATGTTTGCAAGTATGGGATTGGTTAAATCAGTTATATTACCTCTATATATCTGACACATTAAAAGGATGTCTTAAGCAAAAATATACAAATATGGTCATTACTAGGTTCTGGTCAAATATTAAGTACTCCATTCATGCAACAGAATACTATACAGCTATTAAAAAGGAATGCAGATGCTGTCTATCATAGGCTGATGTGGAATGATCTGTAGGCTATCTCTTGAAGTAAAAAATGCAAGACTCAAAAGAATATATTTAATATGCAACTATTTGTGTATGTACATATTTATTTCTACAATAAAAAATTAAACAGGTATAAAAGCTAGATTTCTCTTAAAAATGCCTGATTAATATTATTTAAACTGATGAATTATTTACATTTCTAAATCAGATTTAATAAAAAGAAAAAGACTGATACAATAGAAAAACAAAAGATTGATACAATAAAAAAATTACGAATTAAAAATGAAATGAAATTAATCCATATCAAGGTGATTATATTAATCGCAGAGAGAATAAATAATTTCAAGTGGTTTTAGAAACACTATTTTGACTGTGTTTGTTTAATGTGATCTATTCTAAGGAAAGATAGAGTTGCAAACACATCTCAAGTTTACTTAGTTCTCAGTTATAACCTCAGTTTTATTTTAAAATTGTTTTATGTGTATTGTAGAATAATGTTAAATGTGTAGTTATTTTAATGTTGTCAGTCACCACAATTTTCAATGTCACAGAAAAGAGATGCAAGTAGAAAATCAAAGAGGTTAAGCAAAAAAATCCAGTACCTTCCAATTTCAATTTGCTTTATGTAGTGTGAACTCAAGATTTTATTTTTCATTTCATAAATTATGTCTCCCCTTAAAAGTCTGACAAGGTTAATGACAACTCATTAACAAGAGCATACCTAATGCCTGGATTGTGGCTTTAAATATTATTTTAAAGTTACCTGAAGGAATGGGTTATTCAGATACAGGATAGAATCTTCTCAGGGTGAGTCTGGGATAGGTGGTAGCAGAAAGCTGTGAGTGATCTTTGCCTGGTGACGAAGCGTCAGAAGAACCAACAGCTCCCCTTGGCCAAAGCTGAGACAATTCTGCTTCCAAAAGAAAAAAAAAAGAACAAGAATGAATGAACTTTATTGTAATGTGTTTATCATATTAAAACCTCTTGGTTGTAATGAAACTAGGAAGACAAAGGGAGAAAGAAAGAGCAGAAGCAAACTCCTATGTTCCATGATTCACCAGGAGGACTCAGAGGACTCACAAGTACAGGCATCCTGTATTATGTGCAGGGAGTGGGGTGCCAGGATCCCTGGTGGATACCCAAATTCAAGGATGCTCAGGCCCATTGTATAAACTGGCATAGTGTTTGCACCTAGTTCAGGTACATTGTCTGTATGCTTTACATCTTGTCTGAATTCCTTATAATACCAGTACAGTGTAGATGCTCTGTAAATACTTGTTATCCTATATTTTTAGGAAATAATGACAAGAGGTAAGGTCTGAATGTGCTCAGGTAGTAGTTGCCTAACTTTGTGGTATGTGGACATGACACTAGGAGTGCTGGGAGAGGCTGAGGATCTGTGAAGTGACAGGAAGCTTCCAGCAGGTGTGCCCATGTTACTTCATTTGCATGGAATCAGTATGGTGCTTAGCATGCAGCCAAGTCAAGTTTTGCCTTTTGGAACTTTGTGGAATGTGTTTTTCAAACGTTGTTGATCTGTGGTTGATCGAATCCATGGCTGCAAACCCTGCAGGTATGGGTACATGCATCCATTGTACTCACACCTGGAATTTATTACAGTAGAAGGATACAAGGTGACATCAGTAGGAAAGGCATATGTGGTCAAGTCCAGTAGAAGCCAAGTTCAAGTATCTAGGAGTCTTTTCCCAGTGAAGACACACACAAGACATTGAGTACTGCCTGCAATGAGGTATACCCAAGCATGCTGAATGTCATCTGTCAGGGAACCTTGCTCAAGGTGCACTGCCCTAGGTTTTTAATGAGTGCTGGTCACATAGGCACCATATACCTAGCATGTGCCAAAAATCCAGATGCCCAAAGAAAGGCTGGTGTTCAGCATAAACCACATTGTTCCTACAGACTATTCGGGTACAGTGAAACCACTCCTACCTGTTCTGCCAATAGTGAGAACCCTCCCAGGCCAACCTGTCTGAGCAGGTTTTTGTAAAGGTAAGCAATTACAGGACCACCATGCTAACTTTTCTTCTGTGTACTCATTTCATTGGACATCATTAAAAGTGACTAGGATAATCAATCCTTAATCTGAAAAATTGGCAATTAGAGAAAATTCAAAATGTATTTCAGCTTTCTTCTATAAACTACATCAATGAAATTAAATCTACCCACCTGATGAAAA
This sequence comes from Glaucomys volans, assembly GCA_020662805.1. Classification (NCBI taxonomy): domain Eukaryota; kingdom Metazoa; phylum Chordata; class Mammalia; order Rodentia; family Sciuridae; genus Glaucomys; species Glaucomys volans. Next base: position 88,787 of record JAJEJO010052038.1, read on the forward strand.
AAAGCTCTGTGCAGAAAACCTCGAACTAACAGGATGAGAGAGGAAGTGGAGAGGCAAGGAGGCAGAAAATAATATTTTAAAATAATGGTTTAACATATTCTAAATTGGGCTGGGATGTAGCTCAGTGGTGGAGCACTCGCTTAGCATGCTTGATGCCCTGGGTTTGATCCTTTGATTCCCCAGTATAAAATAAACAAACAAACATACAAATAAATAAATTTTAAAAAAGAAAAAAGTTCCAAATTTGCTGAAAATAAACCTTCAAATCCAAGAAAGGCAATGAACTCCAAGTAAAGGAGATATAAAGACACATCAAAATAAGCTCTTAATAATCAGAGATAAAGAGGGAATCTTAGAAGCAACTAAACATAAAAAGACACAATTTATACAGAAGAACAAAGATAAGAATAACAATACTATTATCATTTGAAACTAAGTCATAAGACATGGGAGTGAATCTTAAAGTATTAAAAATAAAAAAAGTAAATCTAGAATTCTATATTAATTCAATTATTTTTTCCTACTTCATTTCTGTTTTATTTATTTATTTATTTATTTATTTATTTATTTATTTTTAAAGATGACAAATCCCTCCAAACTCATTTTCCTTCCTGGCTGAGGTCAGTTGTTTTAAGTGGATCTTGTGGCTATAAAAATGCAAGTACACCTTGGAGGGTAACGTGGTAATATCCAAAAAAATGTTACCATTTATTTATCATTTACCATGTGCTGGTGTTTCATGTCCATCCTTTTATGTCCCCTGAAGGATTCCTGCACACTGGATATTCCCATCCTCATTCTACAGCTGAGGCCATTAGTTTTGACACCCTTACCTTCCTGTTCTTTCTTTTAACATTATAATTTTTTTTTTTTAATTAGAAGAGAGAAGGTTCTCAGATAAATGAAGCTGAGAAAATTCATCTCCAGCAGACAAGCACATCAAGAAGTACTAATGGAAGCTCTTTAGGTAGAAAAAGAATTAGTGATACTGGATGGAAATCCTCACGAGTACAAAGGAAGAGAGAGCACTGGAAATGATAGAGAAGTAGGTAAATATAAAAGAGAATTGATTTCATTTTTAACTTGTTTAAAAGGAAGTTGAGTGAAGCAGAATAAAAATCATTCAAAAAAAGGCAGGATAGTGAAAGAGGAAGAGAGAGAAAGAGACCAACAAACAAACAAACAGAAAACAAACAAAACACACTCAAGAAAGTGGATTTAAACTCAGTTATCAACAATGATATAAAAATAAATGGAGACCCCTGCAACTTAATAATAAGAAGACAAGTAAAAAATGGGCAAAGGTTTTAACAGAAACACATCACAGAAGATGTGTCGGACAATTGTTGAAAAGATGCTTGGCATCATTAGTCATTGGGGAAATGCAAATTAAAATCACAGTGGGGTACCATTTCATACCTGTTAAAATGACTGTGGTTAAGGAGACAAACAGTAACAAATACAGATGAGGATTTGGAAAAAGGGAGAACTTCGCATGTTGCTGGTGTGAATGTAGAATACAATAGCTACTTTGGAGAAGAATTTAATGGTTTTAAAAATCGTTCAACACAAGTTTAGAATAGGAACCAGTGATATCACTACTAAGTATATACAAGAGAAATGAAAATATGTATTGACACAGAAACCTGGAATTGAAGGTTTGCAGCAGCACTATTCATAGAACCTGTAAAATCCAAATGAGCCATCACCGTATCTGTCGTCTGGGAGACGGTTAAGCCAAATGTGATATTTCAGAAAGAGGTACGCTGTTCAACAAGAAAAAAAGAAATTCATCAATACATGCTTCCTCATGGATAAACTTCAAAACCAAGAGGCTAAGTGAAAAAGCCAGAAGCAAAACACCACTACGATTCAAATTACATGAAAATCCTAGAAAAGGAAAATCTAGAAAGACAGAAAGTATATTAGTAGTTGCCTTGGGCTGTCCTAGGAACGAGGAGAAATTACAAATGAGCAGGAGGGTGTTTTGTGATGAAATGTTCTAAAATTGGATTATGGTGATTATTGCAGAACTTGGTCAACTTACTAAAAATCATTGTTAAAATACGTTAAGTTTGGTATAGAGATTATATTTTAATAAAATCACTAAACAAACTATAGCAAGTCTCGTGTCTGTGTGTGTGTGTGTGTGTGTGTGTGTGTGTGTGTAGCTGGGGGTTGACCTACCCCCCAGGCCTGGGGCATGCTAGGCAAGTGTTCTACCACTGAGCTGCATCCAGCTCCCTAAGAAGTAAACCAAATAGAGAGGCTTTGGACATGGGGTAAACCGAGTCAATTTAATATCCTTTTGTATTATTTGTAGTTTTAAACATGTATGTTTTATTCTTATAATAATAGGAAAATGAATGGTTAAAACTTTTATGTGGATCTATCTTAGCCTAACAGAGCTGGGCTTGTGAGGGGAACTTAATGAATATTTCATATCTTGCCGCACATGTAAAATAACTTTTAGAAGATACAATAGGGTAACACTAAGTCCAAATTAAAACTGTACAAAATAAGGAGAGTGGAAAATGAGTATGAAAAGCTGATTAAATGGAAAGAGTTGCTTTAGTTGCATGATCATGGTGATTTCTGTTGTTTTGGTGAGATGGGTATCACACATAAACAAATTTGTAAACCCATCTTATAAATGCTTCCCCAGGGGCTTCAGTGTGCCTGTCAGCAAGAGGTGGCTCATGCAGAGAACTCAGGGGAAGAAAGCTAAACAGCAATTCACTTCAATCCTGTGCTCTGCATTCAGATGAATATGCAAATAGGTTCAGCGAAGTGAGCCTGGGTACAATATCACTTTGAAACTCATGTTAAATTATTTTAAATGGGCAGAATACAGACTAGCTCATGAATTTAATTTATCTCTTTTATGAATCATGTGGTTTTGGTATCATTTTGAAGTGATCCTGATAAATCCATTCAAAGGACATGCATGAAGGATAAAAATGTTTACTTCTTTATGCTTATTTTCTATGATATGTGCATGTATTTATCCCTTTTTATATAAATTTAAATGAAATATATGGAATAGTAAAAAAGCATGTATGTGATGTGTGTGTATGTATTTGTATTACCTATCATCTATCTATTATCTATCAGTCATCTATTTATTATCTCCTAGAGTACCCAAAGGAGAATAACACCATTAAACCTTAAGATCTTATAATCTGAATATGAGATGTCTCCCAAAAAACTCTTGGAGCAATGCAGAAATGTTCAGAGGTGAACTGATCAGATCAGGAGAGCTGTAACGTAATCAGTGGATTGATACATTTGATGGATTAGTAATTTGAATGGATCACTGGGTGCTAACAGTAGGCAGGTGGGGCATGGGTGGCCGAAGCAGGTCACTGTGGATGTGCCCTCTCTGCTTCCTGCTTGCCATGAGCTGAGCAGTCTTCCTCCATCACACCCTTCCACCATGATGTTCTGCTTCATCTCACAACAGAGCAATGGTGTCAGCTGAAACTGTGAGCCCCAATAAACTTTTTCTGCTCTCAATTGTCCTAACTCTGTATTTTGGTTATAGCAGCAAAGTTACCTAACATAGGATCTAACACAGGAATCTCAATTACTTATCTGTACATTTTTCATTCTTATACCCATTCTTCTGTGTACTAAGTATCATGGACCTAAGAAAAAGCAAAAGAAAGAAAATCATGTAACCTTCCAATAGTTCCAGCCTAGCGGCCCCTTAACTCTTTCTGAGTCAATCCTAGCTGCCACCCACTAAATCATAGATACTTAGATTAAAAGAGAATTAATCGGTGAACTGTGATTCATATAAAAATTCAGGATCTTTCTAGATGTTTTCCCAGACCTGGTGTGCATGATCATATAGTGAGCTAAAAATCAATAAATTTGCAAATACAGTGAGAAAAGAAACAGGAGCATTGTCTCTTTTCAAAACAGAACAACAAAACATCATAAAGGAAACTCTAGTATCTGTCTTTTCATGATTCCATAGCCTGCTTCAGTCTTACTTTCCAAATTTACTAAATGATGATTACAACTAGAAAGGAGAATAATGTGGGCGATTAGTGTGAGGATTGCTGGGGAGGTGGGAAAATGTCGGTACCACCACATCATCAAGTACCTTCCACAGAGCATGCCCCTTCCTCAAGACTTTGCCCGGCTTCTGCAGCAATGGCACCATCTGGAGCCTTTAGAAATAGAAATTTAAGAACCTCTGTGAATAGATTGGATCAGCATCTGCAATTTAACCATGCCCTCCAGGTGTTTTGTTATGTCCACAGAAAATTAAGAAGTACCAGATTAAGAAATGGGATTTGCTTGGGGCAGAGATTTTTTGGGGACAAGCAGCCAAAGTTCAGCAAGAAGAGTCATGCTGTCCTATATCCTGGGGATACCCTTCAGGATTTCGGAGAAGCTGCAGGAGTTAGATGTGTTTGTGCTCCAGGGAAAGCATCCTACGTCCTTATCTACCTTCTTCTGATACAAGTGTGAGCTTGGGTTTAGGGAATAAGCTGCCATGTGTAGACGCAGTCACACGGTTGTCTGGGACCACGATGCTGGTGCCTGGGGAGGTTTGTGAGGAGCTGATTTCAAGCTGCTACATTTGAGCACTGTGGCTGGTTGATTAGGACACGGTCCACCCTAACTGGGAATGGGAAACCTCCAGAGCCAGTCATCATGAACTTCCAGAGGATTTCTCTGGATAATCCTGTTTTCCTCTCTCCATAATTCGATGAGATAATTTTCATTAAGGACCATGTGTTATGTGTACTACATTGTATTTTGGTGCCTGCCACATAGTAGACTTCAACAAACAATCACTATTATTTTGAGATAAAATCCAATTTTGCCAGTTGTTATTAACAACCAGAAGACCTCACTATGGGCTGAATTTTGTCCCCAATCTGCTCGATTCATAAGTTGAAGCCCTACCCCCAATGTGAGCATAAATTGATAAAGATTAAATGAGGCCATGAGTGGGTCCCTCTGGTGCAATGAGGCTGGCACTCTTATCAGAAGAGGAAGAGACTCCACAGCCCTCTCTTTGCACCAAGGAAGGGCGGTGTGAGTCCACAGGGAAGACAACTGTCTTTAAGCCAGGAGAGAGCCCTTGTCAAGAAATAAGTCCTCAAACTAGTAACTGGGATGACATCAAATTAAAAAGCTTCCTCACAACAAAGGAAATAAGAGCATAAACTAGAGCCTGCAGAATGGGAGATCTTTTCCACCTGCTTCTCAGATAGTGCATTAATATCCAAAATATACAAAGAACTCAAAAGACGTAACACCGAACAAACAAACAAAAATCACATAACCCAATTAGTAACTGAGCAAAAAGAACAGATACTTCTCAAAAAAAAAGAAATACAAATGGTCATATCCCATTTGTGTACAATGAATCAAAATGCAGTCTGAAAATAAATAAAAATAAAAATAAATAAAGTAAAAACCTTTAAAAAATACAAGTGGTCAACATATATTTGAAAAAAAAATGTTCAACATCTCTAGCAATTAGGGAAATGCAAATCAAAACTCCATTAAGATCTCGTCTCACTCTAGTCATGGCAATCCTCAAGAATTCAAGTAAGTATTGGCAAGGATGTGGGAACAAAGGTACACTCATACATTGTTGGTGGGACTGAAAATTAGATCAACCACTCTGAAAAACAGTATGGAGAGTTCCAAAAATTTTTTGGAGTTTCATTCCAAAAAATTAGGAATGAAATTACCATATGGCCCAGTTATCCCACTCCTCCATACATATCAAAAAATCTGATATCAGCATAATATAGGAATACAGCCACATCAATACTGATATCAGCACAATTCACAGTATATGAATTCAAGCTATGGTTCCCTTCAACAGATGAAAGGATAAAGAAATGTGATATATATATATATGATATATATGTGCATATATGATATATATACATATATATGTATACACACACATAATGAAATATTACCCCACCATAAAGAAGAATGAAATTATGGCATTTGCTGGTAAATGGATGGAATTGGAGGTTTTCTTGCTAAGTGAAATAGGACGGACCCAGAAAGTCAAAGATTGAATATTTTCTTTGATATGTGGAAGCTAGTCCAAAATAAGGGACAAAAAATAAAAGAAAAATCAGGGGGGATTCTATCAAAATAGAAGAAAGATGTGTGGTAGAGGAAAGAGATTGAGGGGAAGGGAGAAGGAGAAGGGAAGAACAGTGGAATGGATCTGAGCTAACTTTCCTATGTGAACACATGAATAACAGCAGTGACTCTCACCTTGGTATATCCACAAGGCACCCATGAAAAGAAACAACAAGAAGAAGAAAACAACTAGTAAGTAAATAGGTGAATGATCAGTAGAGAGTAGAGAGAGGGCAATGGGGAGGGAGGTGGAGTGGGAAAGAAGTACTTGGGACTGACTTAGAGCAAATAATATTCCATGCTTTTATAATTATGTCAGAATGAATCCTAATGTTATGTATAACTAAAAAGAACCAATAATAATAAAAAAGAGAGCCTTTGTAAGAAACTGACTATGCTGGTTCCCCATCTCAGACCTCCAGGGCCCAGAACTGTGAGAAGTGTGTTTCTAGTGTTTACATCACCCAGTGTGCGGGACTTTGTCATGCAACCTGAGTGGATTAATGTGCAACTAAATTATCTCTTCCTTGGTTCCTGTCCAGTCACCTCCCCTTAGCCTACATGTGTTGGTTGGCTTTTTCACCTAATTCCAGACCTTTATCTTTTTTCCCATTTTGTCTATCAAGAGCAATACCATTCCAATCAAAGCAGTCTGCTCTTTTATTTTAATTTAAGAAATCACCTTGCAAGATTTTAACTTGTCGAGCCACCCACTGGGTTTGCTGCCGGCAGCCTAACCTTCATTTTTCTCTCCGTCCCCTGTCCCTTTGCTTCTTCCCAGGCTCTGTGCTCAGGAAAGGAGAAGAGTGGAGGCCACTGGAAGGGCAGGGAACAGAGCCACAGTCCTCACCCTCCACCGCATATTCACTGATCTGGTTCTCACCCAAAGAAACTGATTTAATTGGACATGGATTCTGTCTAGAATTGGGAAAGTTAAAAGCTTTCCAGGAGATTCTAATGAGTAGTCTAAACTAAGAATGACTGAGCTATATGCAGGCTAACTCGTATATAGCACACCACCATGAGTCATGCTTCAGGGAGGTTCGACATGAGTTTTAGTGTCTAAATTCTACTCCCTGCCATTCTTTCTCTCTAGTTTTGGATCAAGAAGCTCTGAAATAAGGACAAAGGAGAAATGAAGTAACACTTTCTATTTTTTTTTTTTTGATAAATGGCCAACACTGTATATTCCAATTTAATGCATTGCTACTCGATTAGAATAAGTTGGAACACTTTTTAGGTAGCTTGGGTACGGAAATCAAAGTAGGGGCTCTTCTGAGTGGTAGTCATAACCCCTGTGGGTCTGAAGATTCGACTCCTAGTCCACTTCTTCAACCAAGATCTTGGTCAAGATCTAGAGAGCTGCGTAGACAATCAGAGCAAGCCCAGAAACGCAGGGTCCAAAAGAGTATGCCTGGGCTTGGCCAGGGCAAGTGCGAAGACAGATCCCATGTTATGGCAGAAGGGGACCAATTAGAGAGGAGGTGGCATGAGGAGGGCTTGAGCACTCTGCCCTCTTCAATAACTCCAGCACAGGGGCTTCCAGTGTCACAAAGAAGACTGAGTATAATTTGCTTTGCCTTGTTCCACTTTGGAAAAATTTCAGAAAAATATGCATTAAGTAAAAAATCGTTATTAATTATTACAAAATAAAGTGGGCCATTTGTGGAAAAAATAATTTTGTGCTGTCTCACAGATGCTAGGAGGGGGTGAAGAAATGTGCTTCATAGTGGTTGGGAATCAGGGAGACTTTGTGGGTTTCTGTTTTGAATTCACTTTGAGAGAGGTCTGTTAAAATTATTCTGCCTCCACCATTACACGTCACAATGCAGAGACCCATTGGACACCTCTGAGAACCCTGTTCAAATTTCTGAAGATGAGCACTTAATTGGTTCAGTTTGGTTCTGATGGCTACTGCTGGGCAATCCGTTAAGGTAATGGAATAAGCATCGTTGAATAAGAAGGTACTGCAACAGGGAGCATGGTTGGGGGCGTTCTTTGTCTCATGAATTTGAGGAATGAAATCCACAGATGCAAGGGTGAGAGCAAAGTAATGGATTTATTAAAGTAATAGAAAGAAAGCAGAGTTCCTGGAGGGGAGTGTCCCAAGAGAGGGATGCCAATGGATGTCTGCTGTCTAGGCAGTTTTAAGGGCTTATCTGATGACCCAGTGCAGATGATTGGTGGGATGAGGACCAGTTAAGCTCTTTAAGCTCCAAGTTTAATAAGCCAATAAGAAACACATCATTTCAATCCCTTATTTATGTAATTAAGAGGCAGGTTTAACTTTGTGGTTTGCCACAAAGGGGAGAGGAAATACTTCAGGTGCCCTGCCATTGCTAGGGTCAGGGGCAAGGGTAGTTAAGGAAGGGCTTCTGGGGTTGAAGCGTGAGGAATGGAAACAGGGATTCTAACTCAGAAGAAGTCAAGTGGTAAGAGCAGCAAGTCACGGGGTGTCCTCCTGACCTTGTGTCTCCTTTCAGGTTGCATGATGTCCCCTTCCCTTCCTCTCCTTCTCCGAGGCCCCTATCCTGATGCCTCCGGGAGATCTGTCTTCCTGCCTCAATACATTCAGAGAAAAGTTTCAAAGAAAGGAGAATCCTGTGTGGGTGAGCAGAAACCTAGAATGTATTCACCCCAAACACCTTTCATGTCGGTTTTCTCTGTCAGTGTAGCAAGGACAGTTTTCTTTTTCCAAGGATGTAAAGATACTAGTAAAAAGGAATTATTTTCATAAAGAAAGCTTTACAACGTAAGTGGTCAACCTTATGACCTAGTTAATGGTATTGATCCCTTCAGAGCTCAACAGAGCGTGTCGGGAGGAAAGTGGAAAAGGAAATAAAATGCCTGAGGGGAGAACCTTTTAAGCTCAGATGGGTGAGCTACCCCTCGGAGATGAGGCAGGGTGAAGGGGGCCCTGGGTGCCTCATCCCCACTGCAGATTGTTCTGCTGACAATGGGAGAAAAATCAATCCACCACAATAATCATTTGGGGTGAGAAAACTACTTTTTAGTAAACGTTTTCTTCTTTTTTGGATTCTTTAAAAAACGTGGGTCATATATCCATTACCTAAATTTTCTTCCAAGAGAGGGAGATGGTCTCCGTTGATTTCTAGCCCTCCAAGGACTGTACAAGAAGTTTCTTGGAAAACAGATGAGGACTCCCGCTTTCCCCTAAGCTTGCTCATGGCTTTTCTTTCTGACTGTAGCATCAGCGGAGAGGCTGACCCAGAGGGATCACTTACTTTGTTTGGTTAGACAGGAGTGCTAATTGCTTGCTGCAAACAAAAACCTACTCTATACGTAATTACTGAGCATATTTTTAATTTAAAAAATGTTCTCAAGATGTTCAAGGAAGAAAGGGCAGAGGAGGGGGCGTATGGTGGTATGTGTGGACTGGGACGATTTAGAAACACCTCTGGGACGATTTAGAAACACCTCTGGGACAAGGAGGACTGCTGTGCAACAAGAGTTGTTGCCTGGGTGCAACTGAATTTGTGTGTTTTGTGGAGGAAAGGGTTATGTTTTAGTCTATATCAGTTTCACGTAGAATTTTCCACTGTTTTCTAATGGATATGAGATAAGGCTTTTATCTTCATGAAGTTAATATGGTGATATATTCTTAACATACAGAACAATACAAAGAAGAAAACAAAATAATGGGTAATTCCTTCGCCCATACTTATTTATAAATTTTAGGTAATTTAATTTAATTTTAGTGTAGAAAATTTAAACAACTTGTGGAGAAGCCCCAACCAAAACTGGACTAATGTTCAAATGGCATTATTTTTTCATAGTTTTATGTCTAACCTACTTATAACTTTATAAAGTGTTTCTGTAGGTGGCATTATTTTCTTTTTAAGTTATTTGACTCTATTATAATTTCTTTAAATTTAAGCCTGGAACTTTGCAGGTTTCTTTTTAACTCTTAAGGTGATTTGAGGTAAGTTTCAAGTAATTTAATCAAAATTCATCCAAGACTTTTACTTGAGGGTACAGTTGTGAGTTCAGAGAAGATACAGGGCAAGGTTGTGGAAGAATCTCTTTTATAATTTTTAAATATATGAAAGTTTATGTGTTATTCAGAGATATAGTTTCTTAGTGTTGAGTTAGGCATTCAAGAAGCTAAAATATTTTTCTCCTTACACTTTACTAATAATAGAATTTGATAGTTACAAAGCACTTTTTTATGTAACAAAGCACAGGTGATGTATAGCGTCTTTTAATTACCACAACAGCCCAGCATGGAGTGGACAGACACGTCATTGATGGAAACACTGGAACTTTCAGAGGTTAATCCCCACACTCACAAATTTCCACAATGGTTAACCCTGAACTCACTCAGCGCTGGGGCGCTTTACCTTCAAGTCTTGTGCTCTTTAAACTGTATCACAGGCAAGAATCAGATCATGAAAATCACAATCATTTGAAAGGGGGCACAAATGATCCCAGCCAGATGGGACTCCTTTCCCGGAAAAGAAACTTGCAATGAGATCGTTTCGCCACTAGAGGGCACCACTCCGAGTTCACCGCCTCTGCTCTAGCGCCGAGGGGGATACTGCAAAGTCAGTGGAAGGATTTTGCTGTCACCAGCTTCTTGGCAACTGGTTGTAACTTTGAAGACCTGGGCATAGAGGGTAATGTAAAGTACTTTTAATTCCAGGAGAAAAACTGAAGTTTGGTTTTCCCTGCTTGGTGATCGTGGCACCCTTAGAAGGTGCAGTTTCACCAGTACACAGCGCTTTCTCTGGTTTCCAGTGTGGGTTGTTGGTTGGATTGGCAAGAAGACAGAAAACATCAGCTGTATTTTTCGATCACATTATGTCTGTTGGCCTAACAGACTCCAGGCACATTAATATTCCTTGAATGAGTTGGAGGATCCCGTTTACTAGGGTTGGTGAGAATTAAAGCATGGGAAAACATTTTATAAAAATTTCCCAAGGCACAGAACAGCAAAGCTGGAAATAGCTTCAGAGTTCAGATTCTTCATTTCACAGACAACAAAACTAAGCATTAAAACAAGGAACGGCTTTCCCTGAATTACCCAGCTCACCTAGACCAGAGGCTGACCTAGAACTCAGGTCTCATATTTGCATGGTCTCATTCCATCCACCAATCAGTGAAGAAGGGATGTGATGACCCTGGTCCATGGAATTCTTGGGTGGCCTGACTGTCAAGTTAATACAGCCTGATTAGAGATTCTCCATGGAGCATATTGTACACATACATTTTAGTTTCCATTAGTAAATACTGTTACTGCGCTATGTTGGTGGATCTCCAGCTAGATTAAGCCTAGGGATCTTTTAAATCCTCATTCCCAGTAATCTCATTGCAGGCAGTTTCCAAAAATATCCTAGAGATGTGTGCTTCATTGTTAGATTTCTAGAAATGGAGAGCTCATAGTTTTGAGCTTGTTTAATCATACTGACAGAGTAGTGTTGATTAAGTACTTGGGAGGAGAGAGGGTAGTTTGGAAAATGGGTTTGGGTGTGGGGGTAATAAGGTTATTTCCCTTTTTATGTGATGATAAAGAGGTTTAGAAGGGTTATGTGATTCATCTGAGGCTCTGAAAATAGATGTCAGAATAGACATTATATAATACAATAGAAGCCTCATTAGAATGGAGTGAAATATTCTAAGTAATGACTCCAGTGTATAAGTGGCTTCCCAAGTCTGAGAGTCTAGTCTCTCCCTAAGTGTTGACTAAATTTCTCTGCAATGTTCCCCTCAAATCTCTGTCACTGACTTATGCTCTTTTTATCCAGATGTGTTCAACACTCTCCACCTCGCCCCATTACTGTAGTTAGCAGGAACTTGCCCTAAAGCAAATTTGATTCTACCTCTCTCCTGATTTAAATTCCTTATTAGCTTCTCACCGCCCATACTGATACCTGTTTAACTGCATATGGAGGGGAACAGTTTCATTTATGAAGCCAGAATATGTTCTTTTCCTGCTCCCCTATTTGTTTGCTTTCTGCTTGGGAAACTCCCTCTCTGACTTGTCCTCTGTTCCTTGTTGAAATGAAATTTATCTGTGGTGTAAGAGATGGAAACTGGAAGGTTTTGTAGGAATGGGCTGCACGCAGTAAAAAGAGGTATGCTATTTTAAGTTCCGAGCAGCAGATGCCTGTATAGCATAGTGAATCAGAAAGATTCTAACAGATTCTACCTCCAAGAAAAAAATCATATGCATGCATATATACATAGATATCTGGGCTGAACAGTCACTAGGCTCCTGATGTGACTTGCCCTACATTCCTTGCTCCCCGGGGAACCACGCAAGTATTTTGCAACCTCCTTTTACACCTCAGCCTACCACACTGCATTGCCTCTGCACATTTATATTCCACCTCCTTCTTTTATTTGTGGTAATTTTATACATGACAGCTACTAACAAACTTAAGGGGAAAATGATAGAGGGTCCTATTAAAATGAAAAATGCAAGGCTGTTAGTGCAAGCACATTCCCTGTAATAGCACAGCATTCTCAGCTAAAAATTTAAAGCAGAGGACATTCAATAGCAAAGATTTTTTTTTTTTTTTAAGTATAGGAAACTGGGCCTTACCCCAGATTCTTCATGAATACACTTTGGAGATTCATTCAGTTACATTTTCTAACTCATATCCAAAGTTCCCCCTGCCAATATATATTAAAGGTGGCGAAGGGATTTTTCTGATCTTCCCATTAGGGCAGAAATCGGCAGCAAATTTGGGAGGTCATTCAGTACCGTTGTCATTCAACGTGTATTCTTTCCATAGCTGCGGAGATCAGGTATCTTGCTAGGTCTCTGGTTGGATACACACAGATCCTGGAGAATCACATTAAGGGGAGGGACTTTTTCAGGGAAAGTGACGTAAATAAAACTATTCCTGCAGTGCTGTGTGTTGCTGCAGCAAGGCAGGTGATGTACTAATGCTTCTGATGGCGATGGAGGCTGCCTTCTTGGAGGAGATAGTACTAGCACTAAGACTCAAATATGAAGGAGGAAGGAGTGTCACTCAAGAAGAGGGCAGCATGGCGGAAGGACTGAGTTTCTTTAAGCATATGCAGCAGTGGGGACCTGCTGCAGTGCCGAGTTCTAATGGACCATGGTTTCTTCAGTGGGGGAGTTTGGGCCAGGATGTACTGATGCTCTTCAGGAAGTTGACCATGCACAAGTTACCTTATTCATGTGTCCTTTGGAAAATTGTTTATGATCATCTTTTAATTAAAATATTAAAAATATTTGACTAATTCTAAGTATGGAGTGGTGGGGGATCCTGTACTTTCTGGAGGGGTAATGTGTCATTTGGTTGTATCCATGATATGACATGACCAATTTCCATTTGACAGAAATGGGAGGAAACCCATTTTCATGGTCTACAGTAGAAGGATGCTGGATATCTACCTTGTTTAACATCAGGCCTGGGTGAAAGTAGAAAGATGGAAGAAAAGAAAGCCCATTGAAACTTACATGCCATTGTCTATTTTTTATCTTTAACTGTGATGAGACAGCAGAACCAGGGTGTTTCCTGCAGTAAGTACTTTACGTGCAGAAGAATGAGGCTAAGAACACTCTATGGGTCAGTCCATTCTGAAAGCCCCAGACTCAAAACTCCTGCAAGCTTGTTTATTTCATGTCCAAGTAGAAGATGACACCCACTTTTCAAGAACCCTTGGTGAGAAAGTGTGGCCCAAATCTCAGTCTGTGACTTACCGAACATCCTTGGAAAGGTAGAAATGCATTTGGAGGCTTGTCAACTAGAAGTCTACTTGTGTTTTTGTTTGTTTGTTTGTTTGTTTTGGTTGATTGCTTACTAAAGGGAGTTTGCCACATGCTAGAGAGGCTTTGAGGACCTAAATAGCACTAGGAGACCCAATGCTTGACTTAATCATATTGATCAAATAGGAATAATTATTGCTATGTGAGTCGGTGGTACTGATGGTCTGTCTGCTCTTTGAAAACATTTTGGGAAACCTGAGACACATGCATTCCTCTCTGGGTAACATTGGCCAATGTCTATTTACATGTTTATATTTTTTACAAGTCAGTTTTGCAATCCTATGGATTTCAAATATCAGTTCTAGATCATTGCCTTAGAGTTGCCCCAATGTATATTAAATGACAATTTAATCAAGAGGTCTTTTTCAAACATCAGTGTCAGATTAATCTTTTCATGGGTTCTGAAATGCCTTTGGATTCTTGTATCTTATCTATATACCTATCTTTCTCCCTTCTGTCTATCATCTATTTGTTGGTTCATTCATCTGTCCATCTATCTATCAATCATAGAGTTTTGTAGCTTGGTGCATAAATTTGCTTGCAAGATTTCCATCATCTTTCCAGATGTTGGGAGCCACTCACACATCTTTCCACTTGTTTCTGTTCCTTATATTTCTTGGATATCGCCATTTAAGACTAACTCTGAATTTTTAATTTTCTAATTTTTTCTTTTGCTTATGACATTGTATAGATGTTGGTGTCTAGGCAAATTTACGCTACTGGTAATTTTTATACTGAGACTATAAAAGATTGAATGACATTTGAATATTAGCATTTAAATAATTAAAATAACAGAATGCATAAAGTAGTTTCAGTGAGAATTTCAAATCATTATAAGTGTTTATGCTTGACAGAGTCCTGATTTTTTTTTCCTCTAGTTGAGTTCCAAAAAAATTGGTCATTGATTGCCCTCTAAGTGACCACTATTATAGCCTGGGAAAGCTACCTGTAGGTTATGTCTTGACAGCTACACTGCTTGTCTGGTGGACATTATATTATCTTTTCAGTTTTGCTCTCTCTTTATGTACATTACACAGAATGCCAGATAGAAGTAAGGTACATTGCAAAAATAGTGAAAATAAATTGAAATTGCTAGATACTTCCTAATGCTTTCTATGATTAAACACAACACACACTTCATATTTTTAAATGGAGCCTTACAAAACTAAAATTCAATTCTGTCTTTTTTTGCACATATGCAATTCGACATTGCTTGGGCTGATACATCTCTCTGTTTCTCATGGCAGAATGTTCCATCTCTGTCTCTATCTCTGTCTCATGGTGGAATGGTTGGTAAGCTGATGCAATGGTTACCAGTTGATTGGTTGTTTATTAAAACTGAAAAAATAATATAGGGCCATAACAGATACATTCAGACTGTCTTTATGGAACACCTAAGTCAAACTCTCTGTCATTGGATTTTTACTTCTTATATCAGAATAGACAATGACCAAATAATAAAGCAGATCACTGCTCAGTTTATCTGAATCTATTTTTACAATGACAGAAATAATTCTCTCAGATGGGTCATGGTTTGGCTATTTCAGAAACCTCGAGGAGCAAATCAGATTCTCTATATTTCAATGCAATTGATGCTGCAGGGATCAGTGGTTATTTCAGTTGAGAAACAAATTGACTCTGACTCAGCACTGCCTCTCTCACCTGTCATTCTCACATCACTCACCTTCCTTTCTGTGGGTTGTTGTGAAACCAAAGAGTAGACAAGTATAATTTAGATGAAGCATAGAAGACTTGGGAAAAGAGTTCTATGGTGGTTCCATTACTTGGAATCATGTTGATACCACTTGGCCCCTTGCTGGAAACTGGGGCTTGTTCTTTTTGACTTGCTTCTCCAAGGATTCTTGGAATTTTTGAGAATGATAACACATGTCTCCATTCAGAGTCAGGGACTCCTCGTGAATGTGAAGCCAGCACAGAGTGAGACGCCCTGCTAGGCTGTCTCACTCATGTCCCTGTCTTGGGGCTTCAAGGATTGTAGAGCTCTCTAGCCAAACTTACCTTGTGAGCAATTTTGTTGTTTAAACAAGGACAGTTCTATCCAAATAGTCATCTGATCTAGTCCTGAAGTGTTACCTATATTTTCCCATGTATATTGACCATTTAAATATAGATATTTGACTAAGACTTTCATGTTTTCCTTTATACAAAAGATAACAGGTGTTTGGCCTCTTGCCTTAAGCTTTAAGAATTTCATTTCTTTTGATAGGCAATTCCAGCTTCTGAAATTTTAATGCATAGGATGTAATCTGAAGGTTAAGGTAGAACTGTCATGCCTATTGACTTTATGTCTTTAGCCAACTCGTTATAAGGATATTTGTAAGCCAAATTTCTGTATGTATATATAAATGTCTAATGAATCTCTCTTCTCACTCTGATTCTCAATGCTGCATTTAAATTTATATTTTAATCAGACCAAGTCAACATTTAATTTTCACTTGCTTTAAGTATTGTGTTCAATGAAGCAGAGAATCCATCTGTCTTAAAAATGCAGAGAAACAAACAGGCAGATAAAAGGACCTCAGAGGCGTTGTGTGTTCTCCCACCTGAAGCTGATCCTGGAGAGGCTGGAAGTCATCCTGGAGAGGCTGAGGGCTAGCTGGACCTGCAGGACCATGTGAACCGTTCAGCCTTTCTTCATGAGAGCATTGGTCTTCCTCTCCAATTGTTACTGTGATTATTCATCCTCTATCCTCCTTTTCTTTATTAGAAATTTCCCCTTAGACGTATGAAACTAAGTGAGCATTTGGGTTTGACAATGCTTGTATCTTTTTGGTCTTGTTTTTTTTTTCTTTTTTTCCTCCTTCAGGACTTTCCAGGTTCTCTTTTTAAATTCCTCACTGGACTGCTTGACCCTCTGAATCTCATGGGCACAAACTGAGGATATTGTCCCTAAATGACCTCCCTTTGTTAATGACTGAGCAAGGGAGCAAGGCTTTCAATTCTCGAAGGTGTTTGAAAGTGTAGCCTTCTTGCTTGGGCTCATTAGAGTCAAATATTAAGCCCATGTGCCAAGGTCTTCTCACTTTCCTTGACTAATTTGGGTGCTGTTCCTTAACGCAGACACTACATTTTAGTCAGATTGTTCTTGTGGCATGCTGGACATGCCAAGCTTCTCCCTTTTATTTTTTAACGTGCATATCACTGCCTTTGCATGCAGGCTGTCTTCCCCACCTTATCTACTCCCGCCCTGCCCAACATGGCCTCTTCAGAGGTGTCCCACTATTGAGGCTGCGTTAAATTCCATCTTCTCAATTGTCTAATCAGTGACCTCTATTCTCACGACCTCCTCATGCTGGAATTCCCATGTAGCATCTCTAGATTGTGTTCCTGAAGATGTGGTTCAATTGCTCCCACAGGCTGATTCCATGGCACATCAAGAAACAGTTCAAACATGACAAACTAGCTGATGTCTTCAACTTCCTTATTTTGGGATAGTTCTACCCCTATGTAACTTGCAGACACTGATCCTAATGTTTCATACAGAACAATTTCTATTTCTCCTTTTCTTGTATGTTGCCATGCTTCAGGAGTTTAGAAAGGACTTTCTTTGGAATTTTAGTTTCTGACATGCTTTAGAGAATCTCTCATCAGAGTTGCCTTTCTTTTAAAAGTATTTTCTTTATAATCCAGCAACAATTGAACACCATAGTTTGGATGTGGCCTGACAACTGCAGAACAAAATGGGACTGTTATTTACAGTGTTCTGGATTTACTTCTCTGTGTGTGGCCCAATGGTGAAAGGAATTCTTAGTGATCATTTTACAATCTGGATCACTGTCTTTGCAAGAAATTACTTATATTTTCCACTTTAAATGTAATACATCTTTGCAGTCAATGCCCCCTTCTGTCTCTGACCCCAGGCAAACAAACAGTGATCTGTTTTTTGTCACTATAGATTAGTTTTCATTTTTTAGAGATACATAAATAAAAACTTATACACATATATAGTCGATTACAAAAGGTTTTTCTCCTTTAGAAAATGTATTTAATTTTTTTTTATTCCTTGAAACCAGATTATTCTAAAGCTATGTTTGCACAATTGAATTTCTAAACCTAAGAAATTCGTCCTTTTAAATTTCATCTTGTTGGTTTCAATCCAGTGTTCCTGTATGTCAAAATGATTTTGAATCCTGAATCTGTCAACCAAAGAATTAGCTGGCTATCTTTTCTAGTTGTAAGCTTTCTGAAGGTTTGATAAATAAATTTCAATACATTATTGCAGAACACAGAATTGTAAAACATTAAACCTGAAAGAACCTAAGTCACGGATAGAACAACCCAGGGTAAAAGCCCATGATACCGTCCTAGCAATGACCTGTTGGCTTGACCTCACAGCCAAGGCCTGGCTACCTCCTTGCCTAGGACATAACCTTCTGCCCTACTAAAATCCTGTGGAGACTTTGTACCTGCCACTAACTCCCTGATGTTTTCCAAAATGAAATATGCCTCTTTTCTAATTCTCTCACCATTCTTCCCAAGTCCCCTCTTTATGTGTGTGAAGGTATGTGTGTTTGACACATGTTTTGAATTCACATTCAGCAACATTTGCCCACTTTAAGTATAAACTTTGATGAGTTTTGTCAAGTATTAACATTTATGTAACCATCCCTCCAGGCAAGATGAAGAATTCTTTTCATTATCCCAAAGGTTGCCAATGTCCTTTCGTTCAATACTCCCTGTCTTGGACCCCAGGCAACCATTGATCCCCTTCACACCTTTTTAGATTCGTTTTGCATCTTCTAGGGTTTTATATAAATGGGATCCCACAGTACACAATCTTTTGTATCTGGCTTTCAGAATGTTTCTGAGATGTATCCATGATTTCACATATG
>JAJEJO010052039.1:6024-73606 GCA_020662805.1 Glaucomys volans
AAAAAAAAACCAAAAAAAAAAAAGAAAGAAAAGAAATCCTGGAGGGAACATAATTCCTTACTTCAAATCATATTGCAGAGCTGTGGTAACAAAAACTGCATGGTCCTGGAAATAAAAACAGACACAGACCAATGGAATAGAATAAAAGATAGAGGAAAAAAGGAAACACATCAATATGATCCTTGACAAAGTTGTCAAAAATGTACATTGGAAAATAAATAAGTTCCTCAACAAACGGTTCTGGAAAAACTGGTTATCCATATGTAGGAGAATGAGACTAGATCCTTATCTCTCACCATGCACAAAAGTAAAGTCAAAATGGATTAAGTGCCTAGGAATTAGGATAGAAACTATGCAACTCCTTGAAGTAAACATAGGCTCAACACTCCAACATAAATGTGCAGGCAACAACTTTCTCAATAGTACCCTTAACATTCAGGAAATAATACCAAAAGTTAGCAAGTGGGAAGGCATTAAATCATAGAGCTTTTGCACAACAATGGAAACAAGATTGTGAAGAGATAACCTACAGAATAGGAGGAGAATTTTGCTACTCCTTTTGTTTTAGGGAATTAATATCCAGAATATATTAAGAACACAAAAGCTAAACCCAGAAAAATAAGGCTCAATTAATAAATGTCCAAATGAACTAAACAAACAGTTCTCAAAAGAGGAAATACAAATGCCAAATGAATGTATGAAAAAATACTGTTCAACATTATTAGAAATTAGGGAAATACCAATCAATACTACATTGAGATTTCATCTCACTCCAGTTAGAATGTCAGCCATCAAGAATACAAACAATAATATATACTCCAGAGGATATGCAGAAAAAGAAACACTGTTAATGGGATTGCAAATTGTTTCAGCAATTATAGAAATCAGAGTTTCCTCAAAAGATTAAGAATGGAAACAGCATATGACTCAGCTATACCACTTGTTGGTATTTTCCCTAAAGAATTAAAGTCAGCATACTACAGCAATACATGCATACCCACATTTGTGCCAGCATGATTCATCATAGCCAAATTGTGGAACCAGTCTATGTTTCCATCAGGAGGTGAATGAATAAAGAAAATGTACTATATATGCACAATCGAATTCTATTCAGTCATAAAGAATGAAATTATGTCATTTGCTGGAAAATGCATGAAACTTGAGAACATTATGTTAAGTGAAATAAGTCAAATTCGGAGAGTCAAGGGTTGTGTATTTTCTTTCATATGTGGAAACTAGAGAAGAAAATGCAAAGAAAGAGATATGGGGATCTCATGAGAATTAAATGGAGATCAATAGACTAGGGGAAAGGAAAGAGAGTAAGGGAGGAGAGGAGGCCAAAGGGAAATACTGGGGAATATTAGCTAAACTATATTGCTGTATTGTGTGCATGTACCAATAGGTAACAACAATTCTCACCATTATGTACAATTATAGTGCATGTAGAAAAACAAGGGAAATATTTTAAATTAGAATTCTGCAAAGTAAATCAAGAGGTCAGTTAAGTTATGCTATTGACTCTTATATGAAAGAAATTACATTCAGACTTGCTTTACTGGAACATGAAGTTGAGCAGTGACAAAGTTGAGGTGAAAAAAAGCTAGCAAGGTCATGAATAGCTTCATAACTTTCACAACTTTAATTGCAGTTAGTTCAATGTCAATGCTTTTAAGAAAATCCAATTCCAGATTTTCACAAGCAGTACGGAACCAGTTTTATAGTGCCAACTCCTTTCACTAGTCAGGTTGAACTGAGTATGCAGTTACATGTGATTATAAAAAATGCTAATATAGATATTTCCTAATCAAATCCCAATGTACTTAGAGGAATTCTGTTTCCTATTATTTATATGAAAAACTACATATAACAAGCATACCAATTATTCTGATGAGTAATTAAGTTTTCCATTCCCATAATTAACCACGCATAACATTCTTGGTAATGTGTTTTCATGATCATGACTAATTGTATCCATCTGCTAATTTTTAATGTATTTGATGGCATATGTGTAGAAATTAATTGGTAATAAAACATGTAAATTTATTAGTTGAATTCAATTCAAATCTATTAGTTAACTGAGTTTACTATGCAAATGTATTTAAAACAAAATAATTGTTACTATTTTACCTATAGGTAGGTTCATTTATCTTAACATTTCAAAGTAATATTATTAAAGAAATGTTGAATTAAATACTAATAATAGTAGCTTAAAATCATGTAATGACAAAAGGGTAATAAATATATTAAAACATGGTTCACCTTACCAGAGAATAGGAAATGTAAATTAAAATACTGAAACATACATGCACTATTATTAGAGTGCATTGTGTAATTTGGGGAGTGAAATATGTGTGGTCACTCTATACAAATTTTAAGTTGTCCCTTTGAATAAAAGTTGCAGGCCTGTCTCATTTCACCATTAAAATGCAGTCTGTAAAAATAAAAAAGTAATTTAAAAAATAAAGAAAAAGGTTGCAGGCCAAGGAAAGAAATAGAGGCAGAACATGTTTCACTTAATCAACCTATGTCTTGAGACATACCTATATCCACATAGAGAAATAAGTGTGCTTTCTAAATTCCCATAAATGTCTATGTGGGATAGTGGGAACTCGGTGAATTTGAAAATATTTATCAACATTTTTAAATTTCTCTACTTTAGATAAAGACTTCCAAAAATATGCTCGCTACAGGATATTTGACAAAGAAACATTTTAATAGAAAAATTAAGGTGCAATTAAATTACTCATTAAAAGAGAAATAATTAAATAAGCTTTGGAACATACTTAAAATGTGAAACACTATACTGCCTTTTAAACTAATAAGATAATTCTGAAAGTATGTGGTCAGCAACAATAAATGATATAATTATATGTAAATTGATAAAAACCAGTTTCACATACATTGAGTAATAGTAAATTATACACAAATATACATGTAAGAATTATTTTTCCTGTTATAAAGAATCTTTAGTTTTGCAGTCTAAGGTACTTTAGAAAAAAAAAAAGAAAACAAATGAAGCACAATATACAACATTAAATTTCTTTAGATAAATAAAAGCTTAAATAAAGTAAATATTTACTTACAGATATATTTAATCTTTTAAATAATGTAAGTTATAAAAATGGTTCTTATGGAAGGAATATGCAATTTCTATAGTCAGAGAGAAATACATAATAGAATAGAAGCCTGAATATGGAGAGTAATTATACTTGGACCTGGGTTCAAGATGATAAGAGGTAAATGCTTACATATTTGATACACTTACATATTGGATAAGTTTTCTGCACTTTTCCTATATAGTTTTTTAAACTATTTTATGTTAATAAATAAATAATTGCAAATTGCTTATCAATTTTAAGGTGTTTTAAAATACATTGTATAACTTTATTATAAATAATGGAAATAAAAGTAATAATTGGCATATTCTGAAATAATTTAGGCTAATGATGATAGGTTAATATAAATATTTTGCCACTTATTCTCAATTCAGTGTATGAATATTATTTTATGAGTTATGATATTCTCAGCTCTCTTTTGAGCAGTGTGATCTAATGATGGACATGATTTAAACTTTTCTTATATTCATAAGTTTATTTATTACACACATATTTATAAATGTAGTATAATTTAACTTCAAGAATTTATGACCTCCTACCAAAATAGGTGCTGTATTATGCTCTCATAAAATCTTTGATGAATTCCCCAAAGTAACAGGTATTAAAATAAAATTAAAAATATGATAACTGTCAATTGAGAAATCAAGTTGTGTATTGCTGAAATTTTTCTGTAAAACAAACTTATAAATATGGGTTGCTTCTAAAGAGAAACAATCTTTGTAGAATAGAGTTTATATGGGAATTAATAAAATGAGTATCTTAATTAGAGGGAACAGCTATAATGAGAATAATCCATTTATCAAATGATTTATTAAATAAGACAGAATGGAATAAAGTTAATGAATTAGAAAACACAATAGTCAGAAAAATTAAACAAAGCAAATCCTCAGTCTCACATCATGAAAAAAAAGCAGTGAAGTGGAAAGAAGGAAAAGAAGGGAGGGAAGTGAGGACAGATGCAGGAAGGAATGAAGGGAAGAGGAAAGGGAAGAGAGAAAGAGAGTTAAACATATGATCCTGTGAACAAAAGGAAATAACAGCATTTTAAAATAGATTCAAGGATTAATTTCTTGAAATGACAAGAACTTTTTGACATACTGTGAAAATTATGCTGTAACTTTGTGTAGAAACAGAATAGTCATATAACAAGGGATAAGAACATTTTAAAAGGGAGAGAAAAAACAAAATAATTAAGAGATATAAAAATTAGCACCAACATAAGTACCATGCATATGTTATGGGGTATAGATGGGCAATTTAAATAAAACAAATATTAGAATTTAAACATAATAAATAAATACACCCACAAATCTCAGAGACGAAAAAGAATTCAAAATTGGAAAATAAGGCAATTTATTCTATCAACAGGTCAATATCACATGAATGTCTATAAAATATTAGTAGATCATTTGAAATTATGTAGCATTTATTTTTAATTAAAATGAAATCCTGGGCTGTGGTAGTAGTTCAGTGGTGGAGCACTTGCCTTATATGTGTGAAGCAGTGGGTTCAATCCTCAGCACCACAGTAAAAAAAAAGAAAGAAAGAAAATATATATAAAAAATGAAATCCTTACATAGTAACAAATTTTCTTAAATGTTTTATATTCTCTTTCAAAACATAGGAAATATCTTCTTTAATGGGGTCACATAAAAGAATCACATAAATATCTAACTCAAAAGTAACCTCATGCCAGGCGCGGGAGCACACACTTGTAATCCCAGCACTTGGGAGGCTGAGGCAGGAGGATTGAGAGTTCAAAGCCAGCCTCAGCAACTTAGCAAGGCCCTAAGCAACTCAGTGAGACCCTGTCTCTAAATAAAATACAAAATAGGGCTGGGGATGTGACTCAGTGGTGGAGTGTCCCTGGGTTCAATCCCTAGTACCAAAAAAAAAAGGAACTTCACAATGATCACAATTTTTTTCTGAAAGTTATAGTTAAATGCAGTACATGACAAAATGTTATATATACATGTACATATATACATATATATGCATGTTTATCAGTATTACATATATATACACACAAAATAGAATATGTGGGTGAGTATAGGAAATTAAATTATTGTAATCTACAAATGATTTCACAATTATCATCCTACAAAATACCTATCTGAAAAAAAAATTCAAAGAATTGAAAGAGATCAAGATGATTACCAGTTACAAAATAAATAGGCCAAAGCCAGTTACTACAATATTGCAGTAAGTATCTGTTGGAACATATGATACATTTTTTTTTACAATTAAACATAAAAATATAAAAAATAAGTAGAAATAAAATTATAAAAAAACTTGATCAGGATGATGAAAATTATAAACTTCTACTGAGGTGCATAAATAAAACATTGTAAGTAAAAATACTTGAGTATTTTAAGAATCTATATATTAAGAATGTTAGGGAGTGATATTGGCCAAATTATACTATTATGTTGTTTGCATGTACAGATATATAATAATGAATCCCAACAATATGTACAACTACAACGTCCCAATAAAAATGTGGAAAAATGTCAAGTCCTCTAAATGAATTTACAAACTATGGAACATTCTTAATAAAATTCAGCAGAGGTTCATGTCTTAAAATGTTTCCACAGTTTCTCTATATGAAAAAACAAATAGTAGACAAGATGCTATTAAAAATAGGAATAATTTACATTACAAAATAACAAAATGTACTATACAATTTCACTAATGATAACACACGAGGTCTTAGTTGTCTGGATTACACATAATCCTAGTTGGGCTCAAGGTTGGAATTGATTCAATATTTAACAGAATTGAATTTAGCAAATGGTCTTGGGTGGGAAATTTTATTTTTGTCTTGAAAGTTTTTATTTTTTATCTTTTTAGTAATTAGCTCCTCCAAATTCAGAGTATAGGTCTTCACCTTCTGAGTTGCCAGCTAGATTCATGTTTCAGAATAATGGCACAGAATATGTAATATTTGGGGGAGGGGGATGGGGATAACCTAACTATAAATAGCTTAGAAATGCAGTAACCACAATGGAGAAATTTTTATTTTGTCAATTAAAGAAATTATGAGGCATGTTAGGAAAAAAGGGACCAGAAACCCTAAAACAACATCAGGTATTTTCATCTGATACCTGGAGGTATGTGAAAGTTTAAATTAATACAAATTGACTCATTAAAAGATTCTTTGAAAGTCAAATGAAAACCTTAAGCAACAGACTAAGGACAAAGAAAAACAGGATAACACTTTATTGAATTGAACTTATTACATTTCTCTGTAACCACTATTTACTTTAATTCTTTGAGTCTGTAAGTTTTGTCAAAAAATAGCCTGAAGTCAATTCACAATAGCTAGATTGTGGAACCAACCTAGATGCCCTTCAGGACATGAATGGATAAAGAAACTGTGGTATATATACACAATGGAATATTATTCAGCCATAAAGAAGAATAAAATTATGGCATTTCCAGGTAGATGGATGCAGTTGGAGAATATCATGCTAAGTGAGATAAGCCAATCCCCAAAAATCAAAGGCAGAATGATCTCTCTGATCAGCGGATGATGATACATAAAGGGTGGTGGGAAGGAGGCAAGAATGGAGGAAGGATGGATTGCATAGAGGAAAAAGAGGGATGAGGACAGAGTGGGGGGAGGGAAAAATAGCAGAATGAGACAAACATCACTACCCTATGAACATGTATGATTACACAAATGATGTGACTCTACTTTGTGTACAACCAGAGAAACAATAGTTGTACTCCATTTGTGTACAATGAATCAAAATAAATTAAAAAAAAAAGAGCCAGAAGAATGACTGGAAATCTTTTGAATCTAACTGATAGTTCCTAGGCTATTCTGTAATAAGTTGAGTTGTTTGTTATAAAATCTTGCAGACAAAAGAAGAGTGAGCCATTTTTAGATTGCGGAGTGTATTCGAAAACATTGTCTGTGGGATATTCTGAGATAAAGGAGTAACAAGGAGAATTTCCTGTAGGAACCGAAACATTATCAACTTTCATACTCGAATTAGACACAGTAGCCAAGGTATAAACTAATTGTTTAAAAGCAGTTTCAACAGCAGCCAACTTAATAAAGTTCTTATCTGAATTGGATTTGATGAATGAGATTTCTTTTTCTAGTTCCATATGCTGTGAAAGTCTATTGAATTCCAGTCAAACTCAGCATCTTTGAGCAGGCAGACTAACATTTTATGGCATTCTTATGTTGTCCCCTTCTAGTTGCCATCTAAAATTCTCGACCACTTTGCAACTTCTGGCAGATGACAATGAGGAACACACTGTGTGTGAATGCAGTATAAAAATCAGTGAGCTTTCATATTGGTTTATAAGATACTCCAGTGGATAACTGTGAGCTAATACATTCTGCTGATGGGTTTCATGTCAAAGACTCAGAAAGAAAATAAAAGGCAAGTTATATGGTTATAGGGTGGATGGGAAGCACTAAGTGTTTCTCTCTCTCCCTCTCTCTCATTCTCCCTTTCTCATGTAGGAGTGCCTGTATCTCCATGTGCTGGATGTGCAATTGCTCTACCTATCCTTTGGTTCCCTCCAGTTCCTTCACTCCCTCAGAATCAAGACTCAATTTGACCAAGAGCCCTATCTTCTGTACTGTGTCTTTATCATAAAGTGAGAGGTAACAAGAACGGTAGAAAGAATGGCTGGCTTCAGTGTAGGATTCCAGCTCATCCCAAGATTCCACCTGCCTTCACTGTTCCCATCTTAACAGAGATCTCTTAATAAGACATTATTAGCTACCTGCCTTGAGACTTCAAGGTCCCATATCAGAAATGGAGGAAAAGCCTTAGGAACACTTCATAATCAGCACCTTTAGTTGTATGAGACCTGTTTCCTATAGCATATATATGTATGTCTAAGTGGTGTTGCTTCTCTGGTTGAACACTAACTGATGGTAGATAGGGTAGGAGGTTATTTTTGTCATAATGCTTTATTACGTAAAAAAAAACTTGAAAACTGGCACAAAATAGAGAATCAATAACTTTTTATGTTTTTTTTAAAGAAAAGGCTGACAAAACTTTAATAATCATATTGCATTTTAAGAATTTTGTCCTGTTTCATTTTTGTATTTTTTGGTGATAGGCATATACTTAATAATAAATAATAAGCCAGAAAAGTCACATTGCATTGAAACATTGAAATACCAATGTCCACAGTCAGATGGAGGTGACAATTCAATTAATATCAGCTACACTGCACATTTGTCATTCTTAAACTTTCCTTCAAACATAGATTTTGTGGCCTTTCACTGAAGATATACATATTCCCCTAAAGACTGCTCCTTAGTAACTTCTAAAATGTGTAAGGAGAGAGAGAGAGAGAGAGAGAGAGAGAGAGAGAGAAATTAATATATTGAATTCAGGCAGAGTTTTTTCTCTCTCTCTTTGTATCTGAAGAATATTTTCAACCCCAAAGTAGGAGTAAAGAAAACTTCTAATTTATTTCTTACATCAAAGACTTCAAGGATTATTATGATGTTCCCCTGTGGAGTATCTTCCCACTATTAATAATTAAAGAAGTGACAAGTTTTACTTTTAGAGCTCTTTACAACATATAACACATTATAATTAATATTCCCCATTCTAAAGTTTAGGAATGGAAGCCCAGATAATAACTTGTTGAAGTGCATACAGTGACATCAAAATCAGAACCCTATCTAATATAGCATGTTTAAAAAGTCCATTGGAATTTATTTTGTATTAGATTTTAATACAACGTTATTCATCTCATGTTTGTGATGGTGATAAATGCATTACGTCTTCTCAAAATCACCTTCTTGGACTATTATGTTGAGCTATGTTGTTCAGCGTACTGGAGGGACACAGGAGGAGGAAGGAGCTTTCTCCTACTGGTGTGACTTTACCTCACTTGCCAGACATCTAGAGTGTGCTTTATCCTGCACTTGACTTCTGAATCTGCAGTTTTCTCCACCTCTGGGCTACTGCAAATCACACTTTCTCCAACACTTGACTTATGAAAGTGCATGGTTTTCTGCCCTCCTGAGTTGTAGAGGGCACAGCTTTCTCCAGTATATGACTTCAGCTCAGTGTCAAGCATTCAGCCCCTGCAGATCTGCCTTCACTGCTTCATTGTCAGCAGCCAGAGGTACCCACCAGCCAGCAAATACACCCAGCTTCTCCACTGGAAGCTTTGCCATGAAATACCAGAGATGAAGTACTTTCCCAAGGGCAGAATCTCCAACATTCCTGAGGTAACCATAGCTTAATATTTAAGGTATATTCTCTGTGTGTGATTTCTTCTGGAAACCTAAAAGATGGGTTTTCACCAAGTCTCAGGATAAATTATCTCAACAATGTATGTGCCATCCAGTGATTCACATATATGCCACCTTCAACAGAGTCTGAATTCCATATTTCGTGTAGTGGGAAAGTTTCTTCCTTAGGCCATCCTAGCTCAACCTCATGGAAAGTGTCTGATCCCTGTATTTGCAGTTACTGTATTCTTTTTTTATTTCTTTTTTTTTTTTATTTTTGCAGATATGTATTTTGATTCATTGTACACAAATGGGGTACATCTTTTCATTCTGTGGATGTGCACAATGTAGATTCATACCATTCCTGTAATCATATATATACATAGGATAATGATGTCTGTCTCATTCCATCATTTTTCATCCCCACCTCCCTGTCATTTACCTCTATGTATTCTAAAGTTCCTCCATTCTTCTCTTAGCCTCCCCATTATATATCATCATCCACTTATCAAGGAAAATATTCCGCCTTTTTGGGGGGAGATTGGCTTATTTCATTTAGCATGATAGTCTCCAATTCCATCCATTTACCTTCAAATGCCATAATTTTATTCTTCTTTATGGCTGAGTAATATTCCATTGTGTATATATACCACAGTTTCTTTATCCATTCATCTGTTGAAGGGTCTCTTGGTTGGTTCTACAATCTAGCTATTGTGAATTGAGCTGCTATAAATACTAATGTGACTGTATCTCTGTAGTATACAGATTTTAAGTCCTTTGGGTATAAACTGAGGAATGGGATAACAGGGTCAAAAGGAGGGTCCATTCCAAGTTTTCTGAGGATTCCCCACACTGCTTTCTAGAAGAGCTGCGCTAATTTGCAACTCCACCAGCAATGTAAAAGTGTGCCTTTTTCCCCACATCCATGCCAACATATTATTGTTTGTATTCTTGATAATAGCCATTCTAATTAGAGTAAGATGAAATCTTAGAGTCGTTTTAATTTGCATTTCTCTAATTGCTAGGGATGTTGAAAACTTTTTCATATATTTATTACTGCCTGTATATCTTCTGTAAAGTGTCTGTCCTGTTCCTTGGCCCATTTATTGATTGGGTTCTTTGTATTTTTGGTGTAAAGTTTTGTAAGTTCTTTATAAGTTTTGGAGATCAGTGCTCTATCTGAAGTGTGGGTGGAAAAGATTTTCTCCCGCTCTGTAGGCTCCCTTTTCACATTATTGATTAAATCCGTTGCTGAGAAAAACCATTTGAATTTGAATCCATCCCATTTATTGATTATTGCTTTGATTTCTTGTGCCTTGGGAGTCTTGTTTAGGAAGTCTTATCCTAAGTCAACATGATGAAGATTCAGGCCTACTTTGTCTTCTATTTGGTGCAGGGTCTCTGGTCTAATGCTTAAGTCCTTGATCCATTTTGAATTGAGTTTTGTGCAGGGTGAGAGATAGGGGTTTAATTTCATTTTACTGCATATGGAATGCCAGTTTTCCCAGCACCATTTGTTGAACAGTCTATCTTTTCTCCATTGTGTTTTTAGCTCCTTTGTCTAGTATGAGGTAATGGTATTTATGTGGGTTTGTCTCTATATCTTCTATTTTGTACCATTGGTCTGCCTATTTTGGTGCCAATACCATGCTGTTTTTGTTACCATTGCTCTGTAGTATAGTTTAAGGTCTGGTATTGTGATACCTCTTGCTTCACTTTTCCTGCTCAGGATTGTTTTGGCTATTCAAGGTCTCTTCCAGATGAGGTTCATGATTGCTTTCTCTATTTCTATGAGGAATGTCACTGGAATTTTAATTGTAATTGCATTGAATCTGTATAGCACCTTTGGTAGAATGGCCATTTTGACTATATTAATTCTGCCTATCCAAGAACAAGGGAGATCTTTCCATCTTCTAAGGTTTTCTTCAGTTTCTTTCTTTAGTGTTCTACAGTTTTCATTGTAGAAAACTTCTTTTGCTAGATTGATTCCCAAGTATTTTTTGTTGTTGTTGAACCTATTGTGAACAGAGTGCTTTTCCTAATTTCTCTTTCAGAGGATTCTTCACTTATGAATAGAAATGCATTAAATTTATGCACATTGATTTTATATTCTGCTAATTTGCTAAATTCATTTATTAGTTCTAGAAGTTTTCTAGTGGAGTTTTTTGGATCCTCTAAATATAGAATCATGTCATCGGCAAACAGTGACAGCTTGAGTTCTTCTTTTCCTATTCATATTCCTTTAATTTCCTTGTTCTGTCTAATTGCTCTGGCTAGTGTTTCAATTGTGATGTTGACTAGAAGTGGTGAAAGAGGGCATTCCTGTCTGGTTCCAGTTTTTAGAGAGAATGCTTTCAGTTTTTCTCCATTTAGAATGATGTTGGCTGTGGGCTTAGCATAGATAGCCTTTACAATGTTGAGGTATGTTCCTACTATCCCTATTTTTTCGAGTGTTTTAAGCATGAAGGGGTGCTGTATTTTAACAAATGCTTTCTCAGCATCTGTTGAAATAATCATGTTATTCTTGTTTTAAGGCTATTGATATAAAGAATTACATGTATTGATTTCTGGGTGTTGAACCAACCTTGTATCCCTGGGATAAACCCCACTTGATCATGGTGAACTATCTTTTTAATATATTTTTGCATGCAATTTGCCAGAATTTTGTTAAGGATTTTTGCATCTATGTTCATCAGGGACATTGGTCTAAAGTTTTCTTTCCTTGATGCATCTTTGTCTGGTTTTGGTATTACAGTGATACTGGACCAGATGGATTCTTGGCCAAATTCTACAAGACCTTTAAAGAAGAACTAATACTAATACTCCTCAAAGTATTCCAGGAAGGAGAAAAGGAGGGAACCCTTGCAAACTCATTCTATGAAGCTAGTATCACTCTGATACCAAATTACTGTATTCTTTAAAGATCATTTTAACTCTCACCATTCAGTTCACCATTCCTCCCTCTCTTGTCCATTATTCAACATATTAAACTTTCTGAATTCAAATTACTTCATGATTTCTCACTCTGGAATTATTATTGTTTTTTAAAATTCTGATAAAAATGGATATAATCCCAGTATATGGATTCAAGAAGGTGGAAATTTGGGAATATTTGAGTTGTATTCTTAGATTTAGTGCAATGCTGCACTTCACACCAATGGAAAACCAGATACGAATTATCATGATACATAGTAGTATCACAATCCATCAAGTTCCCATCTGTGATTGATTGTAATAATATACCAACTGAAGCACATGCTTTGGATGCCCATGTAGGTGCTTTCACTTGACCTTTATGATGGTATTATGGCCATCCTCCAGATGGCATGGGATGTACTCATTGCATTGTACCTGAACAACTACAGAAATAAAATAACATTAACATTTAACTCCAGTCACAGTTTGAGTATCAGACAACTTTTATGACTCTTTTTAACCAAAGAGTCTTTGATTTCTTGTTAGCTGTATGTAGAGCTAGTACTGCTGAAATTTATAAACAAAATTTAATGTTCATTCCAATTATTTACAACATTTAATATCAAAGTTTTTCCAAATTTGACAATGGAAGTTAAGGCATAGGTTGCTTAAGAATGTGATCCTGAAACCTGGAATGAAGACATCTCATTTTGAAAAATAAAATGCATATCATAGATACTGATTTAAAGTGTTTCATGGTTCATTTAGAGTTAATACTTCCATCACAAATAATTTGTCACCACAATGAAGTCATAAAAAGTGAAAAGAACTGTGCATGATCAGCACCCTCCAACTGCATTGTCTCCTGTTTACCCTGATTCTCCTCCGTACGCTAAGGTACTCTCAGTTTATCTCCACTCATAATTGTTGCATATTTTTATGAGTACATGCTAAACATAGCAAATTCCTATAATTTTCTGTTGCTTTGACTTCCATTGTTAATACAAGTTTAATTTTCTCTTAGCCAAAACAGAACTCAGTTACTCTTTACAGTCCAAATTTACTTCACATCTAAAAGGCTCAAGCCTGTAGCCAGAGGTAAGAAATAAGGGAACTCCCCTGCTTAGCAGACAAGACTATTTATTTTCCTACCCTTTCCTTTAAAGAACCATTGAGGGATTTCCCTGGGAACTTAAAGTGACCTATAGCCTACGTCTTCTTTTTTTTTTTAAAAAAAAAAAGAAAGAAAAAAAGGTTTATTGCTTTGCTAGCAAAAGAAAAACACAGAGGACTCCTATCCCAAAGGCTGTGATTCTGCCCATGAGCAGGAACAGGGGTCTTTTGAAGAAGTAACTCAAAGGCTATATTCCATGTGTTCTCCGTTGGAGTTGTAATTCATTTGTTAATTTGGGAGAGTCAGTTCTGAGATTTTCTGGTACCATCTTCAAAGTCTGAATTATTCTAATAGTGGGTGTGCAAAGGGACAGATAAATTCACCTAGGATAAGGAAGAAAGGTAATCCTGTTTTCCTTGAGATTAGGGAGGGAGAGAGATTAGGGAGAAGCAGGGAGCAAGGAAGAGAAAGAAACATGTCCATATTAAAAATTAGTTGCAGTGGCAGAGCAGCAAGGGTTATATTCAAAGAGTAAAGCTGACCCCTGCTGCATTTCCCCACTGTCAATTTCTACAATCCATTTCTATGGAAAAATGGGTGATGACATCTCCAAACTGCTTCCTGCTGAAAGGGGGCTTAATTGGGGAAAGTAACCCAAAGTCCTTGTTCTCTGTCAGGTAAGGTGTGGAGAGTTAAGGTCATTCACCATCAGAGCAGTCCAGAGGCCCACCCACCTTGGCAGATGGCAGGTGACTGGACAAGGCATACACAGGGCAGGGATCATGCTAAGTCAACATAAAGACTGCAAAAAATTACTTTTTTGGTAAATAATTGAAACAAAAACAATTACCATTTTAGCCAGTCTTTGAAAACTATGAGGACAGTAACTCATAATCTTATCAGTGAAAAACAGACCCAAGTTTATCAATGTAGGAGATAAAGAAGATTTGTAGGTCTATGAAATCTGACTCAAATTAACCCAGGACAAACTTTTGACTCTTGTGATCATTAGTATTAGGTACTCTCACATAAGAAAGAACCCTATAATGTAAAAAGCTGCAAGGATTGTGCCTGTCGGACACAACCGCCGCTGTCTGCCACGTGGCCCTGGTGCCCCCCCACCTCAGCCCACTACAGCAGGCAGCAGGCCTGGGCTGGGTTTACCCTGCAGTCCCACCCTTGTGTCAGGTTACCTACCAGCCGCGGTCCAATCTCGTGGGGCTCCCTCCCTGGCGGTTGAGCGCAGGACACGCCTGCGGGGGGTTGGGGGGAGCTAGGGGCAATGACAGCTCCCCTGCCCCTTCCCTGTAGCTAGCCTGCCATTGGTCCGTTCATCGACCTGTCATCACCAGCCATTGACTGATGCCTCGTCTGCCAAAATTCAATTTTCAACAACTGGCCCCATCCTTGTTTTGCCCACAAAGTTCGAGAGCTTAAAAGAAGCTCCCTGGCCATGCTTCTTTCTCCTTCCTTTTTCTCTTTTCCCTTTTCTCTTCAGGGAAGACACTGTTCGTCTGCCTAATAAAATCTCTTGTGTGAGTTCCGGTGTCCTCAGTGGTTTTTCTGGGCACTTTTCACCCTTCAAACCCTTCCTTCATAGATCCCAGCTTTTCGTACCTTTGGTAGGGCTGACACAAGAGTATGTCTTAAGCTACATTACACAGCCATTGTCTTCCTTTTTAAAAGTTCATGTAGGACTGTGCTTTTAGTCTGCACTCTCCTGCCAGGTGTTTAAGACCAAGTTAGTCAAGACTGACCTTGTTCCTATCTGTTCTTAAGAGTCAGTTGAGATTTCTTAGAGATCACTCTTGGGGACAAGAGTGTGAAGCCTCCTGGCTCCATTAAGCTTTCCTCTACCCATGGTGCCATTTCTTTGCTGACTTCTTAATACATACCTCTAGTCTCTCACTCTTCATTCCTGAGTCTGTGGCTCGGAGACAGAACTACTCTTCTGATGCACCATGTTCTCCATCATTTCTGCCCAGGACCTATAAATAGTACATATTTGAACTTATTAACTATTGGGGTGTATTGGATTCATGCCTTACCCTTGAAGCAGGGGCAACCCCAGGCAATTTTGTTTGTTCGTTTGTTTGTTTCCACAGTTGGGAAAAGAGATGGAGCCAGAGTGATGGTCAGGCAGGTATAATCTGGTCACAGTCACAGGTCAGACAGCCACAAGCATGATTGCCAGGGTAAATAAACTTCCCTACACAAGCTGCCTCCTGGTCCCTGTGCAGAAAACTAGGAATAAGGTCATTTGTAAGGTAAGAGAAGCATCCTGGAAAGGCACACTGTAAACACCCCCGTCCTCCTCCCAACCAGTTCCCACGAGGGCAGGTTTCTAGCTGCTCAGACACTGGAACCCCAATTACCTGAGGACTCTTAAAATCACTGAGCTTCAAGATTAAATATATACAAACACATGACACTTTGGGAAATAGAAGGAAATGAAAAAAAAAGCACAATGTAATAAAGAAAGATTAGTTAAATATATAAGGGCCTTTGAAAACACAAGTGAAACAATTGCTTGAAAATTGACTAGAATCTTTGGGAGTATATACTTGCTTTAGTTCACATTCTGCCCAAACGGCTTATTTCAAGCCACAGGTCATACAGACAAGTAAATGGACACTGGCATAGGTAGGCTACAGGTCTACATGATGTAAAATAGAAGATAATTAGTGTGAACACAACCACAAACAGTTGAAATCACTCAAACCCCACAGGAGTATATCAAATGTGCTAAGATTTGTATTTCCCAATTCCGATTTTATGTGAGATGGTGTGAGCAATGCTCTATTTGAATTGTAACTAATTTTGAAGACATATTACAATCTTAGTTCAGTCTTCAAAGGGCTATTAGGTTTTTTTTCCCAGAAATACATATTTCTGACCTTTGAATATTTAAAAATTATTCTCCAACCCCAATCTATTTAAACTTCTGTTTGAAAACAAGAGTAAGTGTGTATTACGTAGGAACAAAGAGAAAGCTGAAATTGTTATTATAAACTAACATGTAAATGTATCAAAGAATAAAAAATCATGTTCTTCATAAGGTAATACAGAACATATACAGAAACTAATAATCGCAATGTCATATTTTGTACATCTCATGTTCTTGAATTATTTTAAATTATCCAGTGGTTATAAGATCAAACATGTACTCAAATTTAATCTCCCTTCACAAGAATACTTGTGCATTTCCAAGAAAGATTTTCGAGAAACATACTAATATTCACATATTAATGTTGTATGGATTCCCAACCTCTATCCTTGTCACAAGATTTATAAAAGCTTGATTATATAACTAGTGAGGGATTACGTGCAGGATGAATTTAATCTTAGAGCTCTAAGAGAAAACACTGCCTTCACTTCTTATAACTTGAAATTTCCTCTAAGAACTATATATTCTTGGTGTATTTTCAAATACTAGGAGAGCTCCAAGGTGAATGTACTAAAGACATTTAGGAAAAGAAAAAGATAAAGAAAAAAAAACCAACAGCAACACATGCAGCAACAAAGGGAATTGGGAGTGGAAAGCAAATTTGACCTCCTGCCACGGCTCTCATGCCCCTCTCTGCACTTTGGCCGACATTCTTCAGGACTGTGACAAGTGCCCCATTTACAGTGGAGCAGGTCTAAATCAATGGCACATAAAGTCTCTTCTATAAGTGAATTTTCTGGTCACCAAGCAGGTGACCTTTAAGACTGGTCTAAACAGGTCCTTTTCTTTAATATGCAGCAGATACTGGAAATGTGAAATGTGAGGAAGGGAAAGCTTGGGTTTATTTACTGGAGTGAAAAAAAATTTCACAACAAAATTGATTCTTCTTTTTATATCTTCTTTTCATTGACCACATTTCAAATATAAAAGCCATCATTTTATTCCTAAAAGCGCCTTCTCTTCCTTTTCATTTACTCTCTACTTTTTCTTTCTTCCCTTTAATTGCATGTAAATGTACCATATAGTCAGGACTGCTTCTGATCTGACCCAGGAGGTTGTGAAAGAATGTTATTCACAACTCTGTAAAGAAACAAAAAGCTTAACAAGTCAATTCATTGATTGGACCACTATATGCCAAATTCATGCATGGGGTGTGCTTAAATAATGACAAAAAGAGAAGCACAGCCTATGAGCCATCCTAAAGTTCAGAGACTGAAGGAAGGACTGAGCAGTCTAATACTCACTCAAGGAAATGCAACATTACAAAGGTAACTAGTGCCCTGCTGGCAGGGACATTTGGTACTACCATAAGCATCGATTAGGATACAATGGCCTCAAGGAGGGCAAGGAGGATTTCTTTTGGGAACTGATGATTGAATTAGGGTACAAATATATTCATTTGAAGAAGAGAGGCTGGAGACCCAGAGTTAACCTCAAGTGCACTGTGCCTGTCGTGGAAAGGACCTGAAGTGAAAAGAGAGAGGTTAGAGGAACCAGTAAGTGCAAGCTCTTGCAGAGATTTTTGAGCTGTATTTTGAAAGTCCTTTTTCTTCCAAAAAGGAAATGAGAAGCCACGGGTGTCTTTTAATAAAATACCAAATGATTTTGCATGTGTCTAAGAAAGATGTCTCTAGCTACAGTAAGAATGAAAAATTGAAAACAGCAAGAATT
Organism: Glaucomys volans; assembly: GCA_020662805.1. Classification (NCBI taxonomy): domain Eukaryota; kingdom Metazoa; phylum Chordata; class Mammalia; order Rodentia; family Sciuridae; genus Glaucomys; species Glaucomys volans. The sequence goes on from JAJEJO010052039.1 coordinate 24,009, forward strand.
GATACAATTTGATCACTTAGAAACTGTGAAGTAGTCTTAGAAAAGTGATGGTAATTTGCAGAACGTCACATGACAAAAATGGAGAGAGATACAGATTTGAAAATTTCCTTTATGGTGACTAGAGTATTGACATTTTATTTTATTGATATGAGTAAAATTCACTTATTTATTATTATATGTGGCTTCCTTCTGCAGGTATAATCCATATCCTGAATTAGATGATGTGTGGAGTAAAGTCAACAGCAAAACATTTTGCTTCACTGTAAGAGGGAGCCACTGAACTACCTGAGTTGGAAGACAAATCTATTCAGAGAATCCACAAGAAAACCAAACAGACCTTCCTAATACACCATCAAAACAATTCCCTCCAGGTTCCCCAAATAGATTATCATCCCTAGACCTTTACACATGCTAATCTGTCTTCAGTTCTCTCCTCTTTCCAGATCCCTCAATTTTCTTATGCCCTCTGGAATTCACAGTCTATTGTTAGTCTGCCATCTCCAATATCTTCAGACTTTTCTCTGAAAAATTTCAACTTCTCTAATTGAACATGCCTTCCCACTGAACAAATTGTCCTTCAGCCCTATAGGTTGCTTGCTTTTGGTCTTGACATTGGGCAAGCTATCCTATTTGTTGTTCCTCTTGCTAATTGTTTTTTTTATTCTAACAATCCAGGAGATTTGAAATTCATAACTTCAAAATATTTTCAAGGTGAATTGAATTATAATTTTTGTCATATTAATTAAGAAGTCCCCCAAAGGTGCATATGTTAAGGGCTCAGTCTGAAGGGTGACAGTACTGGGAAATGACGTGGAACTTTTAGAGGAGGGACTTGGTGGGAAGCCCTTAGGTCAATGGTAGTGTGCCCTCAAAGGAGATTGTGGGACGAGACCTCTCTCTCTCTCTCTCTCTCTCTCCCCCCTCCCCTTTTGGGTAAAGTATGAATATCAAGATATCAATTTGATGACCACTCAGTCTAACACATACTTCTACTATTACCATCCACCACCTTCATTCAAAGGTCAAACCAATGGGCATCTGTTCTTTGATTTTGAACCTCCAAACTGTGAACTAAATAAACCTTTTCTCTTTATAAGGTAGTTGCCTCAGGTATTTATTTATAGTAACTCCAAGCTGACTAATAAAAGTACTGTGCAAAATAACATTTTAATAGTATGACCTTTTGAAAATTTAATCTCTCTTTTGGTGTTATATCTATTTTCCCACTCCTTGGTTATAATTTAGACTTATTTCTTACAATTAAAAACATTCCCTTAAAAATATAATTTCTAAGAATTTTTACCATTAAAACCTTTCTGGTATAATTGTGTCCTTACCCTTCTATCACTTGCAATTTTCATCCTTACCCTCTTAATATTACTTGTAATTTCACTTGGTGTTCCAGGGTTCCACTTATAAGGTCTATGTCCTAATATCTAGAAGACACTTACATAAGGGAGACACTTATATAAGCACTTATTCTCATTTCTCAGAAATACATTTCATTTCCAAGCCTAGGAACAAAGGCCAATAGAAAAATTCTCTTAGTGCCGCCTTGTCTCATTTCAGAGACATTCCTCTATCCAAAAGGTCACTCACCACATTTTGGCTCCTCCACCCAAAGGTTGCTCACTGCATCTTAGAAACACTTCCTCCTCACCCTAAAACTTTTACAAAAAAGGTGATCATTAACTGATAATATGTCCTCACCTGTCTGCCAACTTAACAAGAGGCCTCCCTTTGTTCTCTTAGGGGCTTACCACCAATATCACATGTACATTGTATGCCAAAACAGCTGACCACTAAGATTTACATGGAGCACTTCCAGGGAGTAACCCTATAAAATACCCTGAGCTTAGATCTCCCTTGCCTTCTCTCATTTTATGGGTGATGGCCTTTGTCAGACCTAACTGGCAAATAAATTTCCTGTTTGTGAATTTCCCTGCCTGGTTTCTGAGTTGCTCACCTAAGGTTCATTTTTCCATTCACCACGGTCCCTTCATATCCTCACTTCTCTTCTTCTATATCAATAGTTATTATAATTTTTTTCTCTTTTGTCTGTGAAAAACATTCAACTAGTTAAATTCAATTTTCTTTCTATCCCACAACTTCTCTAGTACAGTTAGACAGAGAAAAATGCAAAAACACTGTTGACTACTCTCATTCTAAATTCATGACTACCAAAACCAAATAGACCCTATTGGACCCATCAATCCGATGATATTTAACAAATATACATCCACTCAACTTTTGTGTCTCTTTAAATTCTTATTACTCCCTTCTCCTCAGAGGATAATAAATGTTCTGTTTCAATGAGAAAATAGAAGTAATGAGAAGAATCTTTCCACCAGCCCTCTCCACAAACTACATCATGTAATCAGCATCTTTAAATACACCCTCCAATGTTCCTTATCTTAAAGAGGACAGTTTTCCATATTCCACTTCTGCACAAGTTCCAACTTCCTGTTTCCTACTCAAGGTCCCAAGAGCAACTTTTGTTTTTCTGTCTCCTTTGTAATTAATGTATAGTTTCTACTGGATAATTTCTATCATCATATAAATAGTTTATAATATATGTCTTCTGTAAGAAATGCCTCTATACCTTATCTAGTTATTGCCTTAATTCTGTACTGTCTCAAAACAAAATTGATACTGGATTGAACCCAGGAGTTCTCTATCATTGAGTTACACCCCCAGAACCCCCAAACACACACACACACACACACACACACGTATACACATACACACTTTTAAAATTTTTAGACATGGTCTTATTAAATCACTCTGGGTGACCTCAAACTTAGAATCCTCCTGCCTCAGCTCCCAAGTTACTGGAGACACATAGATTGGCCACCATGTCCAGCCCATATAAATTATTAATATCGGTGTGATCATGAGGATTCTTTTAACTTTTAAGAGACTGATATATCTCATAAGTAAACTATGAATACCTGTGTTCCATGGTAATTATGAGAATTATAATAGGCAAAATTTACTGAGACCCAATTTTAATGCCTGCCATGTAATAAAGATCGAATAAAAGTAATCATTATTATCAGCATGATACTTTGATAATTTGTCAGATATTTTCCAAGCTATCCATTATATGGTTGTTCAATATTGTCTTCATTTTTTCCAAGTGTAAAATGTACATGGGAAATGTCCATTGACACACTGGAAATACTGCAGGCACGGGCAAGAGCTTGACTGCAAACTCATGTAAAACTTGAACTACAACAAATAAACACAGTCATTTGAGTATAAAATAATAAATAATTGTTGCTTTTAAGTTACTAAGTTTTGAGGTAATTTCTTATGCACTAATAACTAAAATTTGGGGTTCTAGAGGATAGGGTCAGAGTTTTGCATTCAACAGTGTAGCAGAGGTGAGTGGCCCACCTCACCTTGGCCCAAGTTACTTTACTGCAGCTATAGTAAATTGTGGTACCAGGGTACTATTCAAGAATACACCAGAACATCATCTCATTGCTTTTCTTAGTACTTTTCCTGATGCCTCTGAAGCATTCCCAGCTCTTTTGTTTTTATTTGTTTTTCCATTTTTGAGACAGGATCTCATGAAGTTGCTGAAGGCCTCCTATATTGCTGAGGCTGGCTTTGAACTTGCAATTCTCCTATCTCAACCTTCCCAGTTACTGGGATTAAATGGGTGTGCCAGTACACTCAAGAGTTTAATTAACAAATGATGTAGACCAAGTTCAAAACTACAAAAGCTGAGAGTTTAATTCAGACTATGTTTTTAAAAGTACACAAATTAAAATATTATGTGTGAAGTGCCAGATATATATATAAGTTGTAATGATAAACAGGAAGTTAGATACATTTTTAATTTAAGAAAGATTTGAGTTATGAATAAATTTAACAGTTGTTGACTAATATCTATATTAAGTGATGAAACTGAATAATTCCCAAACAAGTAATTCTAGATAAATGATATCAAAGTTTAAGAATTTAGTTATGAGATACTCCAACAATATAGATTAATCCATTTTTGATTCTTAAAAAGCTAGGAACTCTAATGTATTTATTGATTCTGCACTTTCAAATAATTTGCATTACATTAGTGTCTAATAAAATATTAGAGCCCTCTAGACAAGCAGACCAGAAGGTTGGGTGAATGGAAGAATGAATGTATGAATAGATATAGATTTTAAAGAATTGGGTCAAATAATTATAGAAACACAAGTCCCAAGATATCCAAGCTGGAGACCTAAGAGAGTTGATACTGCTGTAATTTCAGCTTGGCAAACATGAAACCCAGGTATAGCTGATGTTTCACTTTAAGCCTCAAATTTGAAATCCTAAACTGAAAACATTCAGGCAGGGAAATGTACTCTCATTGGGTGAGTTAGACTTTTGCTATATTCAGGTTTTCATCTACATGGATGAAACCCTTTCAGGTTAGAAAAGACAATTTGCTTTACTCAGTTTAGCAATTTCAATATTAAATGCATCTCAAAACACCTGTATAGAAACAACGGTGTTTGACCAGATATCTGGGTACTGCATGACCCAGTCAAGCTGAAACATAGATTTAGCCATCCTAATCTGTGTGTGTGTGTGTGTGTGTGTGTGTGTGTGTGTCCTTACAAAACATTTATTTATTTATAGTTTTTTGTTGTTGTTTTTGTTTGTTTGGTTTTTATATTATTGAGTATTAAACTCAGCAGAGATTTACCACTGAGTTACACTCCAATACTTTTCATTTTTTATTTTGAGACAGGGTCTCACTGAGTTGCTCAGAGTCCAACTAAATTGCTGATGCTGACCATGATTTTGTAATTCTCCTGCCTCACCCTCCTGAGTTGCTGGGATTACAGTCATGTGCCACTGCTACTGGCTTGCAACAAGCTTACTTACGTATTTCTTCTGTACTTCTTCAATCTCAAAGTTTTCAGTGTTAGGTGCTAAAAATTCATACAAACTTTTCATTTCAAAATTAGAATGTGCATTCATAAATATATTTTAAAACTAACCTCAACCTTTTCAAAAGTTACGAAACCACGTATTTTAAGAAATACCATGATTTTTTAAATTCATGGTCACTTGTTAGCATTTTGCCCCTTTTGCTATATCACTCATTGGGTTGCTGATTCTCTTCCTCCCTATAGACTTATATTCACATGATTGTTCAAATGTTTAAGGATAAGTTGCATATATTACAGGCATTTATCCATAAGTATTCTTTATGAATTTCCTAAGAATTTTAATGTTCTTTTACATAGTACATTGAGAAATTGTACTAGTTTCATGTTTTGTACAATTAATCTTATCTAATTAACCACCCATATTTCAAATTTGTTGATTGATTTATTGATATCCTTTACAACATTTCTACATCTTCAGTACAGTATCTAAACTAAGGTCAGAATTATAATTAGTTAGTGATTTTTTTTAGTCCATTTAATTTGGAACATTTCCACAGCCTATATCTATCATTTGACATTGACGTTTTTGAGAAAAGCAGTATTTCACTACTTATTTTTATAAATAGACCATTTCTCAATTTCTGTTTGTCAAATGTATCCTTATAATTAGTTTGAAATTATGCATTTTTGATCAAAATACATGTAGGTGATTGTGCCTTCTCAGATATTACATGGGGAGCAAATACTGTCCATCTGTCACTCATAGTTGATGCTCATTTCAATAACCTGGTCAGGGTATTGCACACATTTTTTCACTTTTTAAATAAATTAAATACTGTTCTGTTTTCTTCCTTTCAACTACAAAGCAGTCTTTGGAGAGACTGCAGTACCTTGATACCCTTTCAAACCTCCCTCTAGAATGATCACCATTCTTTACTGCGATGGTTGCAAGAGTATGTAGCTTTCAATTACAGCTTCCTCCCACATATGCAACTGACTCTTGGCATTCTACTGTGAAAAACATCCCTCATTTCTGGCTGTGTGGTGTCTGTGTGTATGTGTCTGTGTGCTATTGAAAGGGTGATAGTATTACATATATATTTGATATAAAAAATATTCTAAATAATTAAGTAAATTGGGTAGATAAAATAAATTTCATTTTTTCAGTATTTCAGAATAATTTACTTATTCAAGCTTATCAGTTGGCTCTATTAGCCTAATGGATTCCCTTCAAAGAAGATAACCTCTGTTTTCTTGAGACTTGCTCTAGTTCTCTCTTTTTGGTATAAAAGATGAGTTAGATTTATCCCATGCCTAATCTGCCTCAGTCTAAGAATAAGCTTGGTTTTCAATAAGTTATTAGAAATCAAGATACAAGTACTAGGAGTGCTCATACCAATGGGGTATATTTGCTTCTTTTCCCTTTCTTTGGACAGAGCTACGAAATGAAGGCAAACACATGCACATATAGATACATATGCTTTCAGTTGTAATTTCTCTTTTAATTTTGATATTGTTTATTGATTCATCTGCATTTTTCTCTATTAGTCATACTAAGGATTAGTTGATTTTGTTGATCTCTTCCAAAAACTTTTTGTTTCATTTACCTTCTCTGACTATTTACTAGGATCTATTTTGCTTAGTTTTGCCCTTTGTTTCATGTTTGTTTTTTTCTTCATTCTGCTAAATTTGGGCTTACTAATTCCCCCTGCCCGCTTCCTTGTGTCAAAATGTTGGGTTGCTTGTTTGAGATGTTTCTCCTTTTTAAAATGTAGCCATTCATTTTATAACCTCTCCTCCCAGACCTGCTTTGCTCTATCCCGTAAGTTCTGGCATGTTATGCTTCAATTTTTATTTTATTTTAAAAATTTACCTTATAATTTTTGTTTGATCACTGGCTGATAAAGAGCATTTTTAAAAAATTTTCCCATCTGTGTGGGTTTTCCAAAATTCTTCCCATTACTGAATTCTACTTTCATGGCATTTTGGTAAGAAAAGTTATTTGTTTATTTATAAAGTTTATTTGTAAGTATAGCAGATCTATATCATTTTCTTACTCTCACACCTTTCTTACAAACAAATCTATATATGATATATATTACCTAATACTATTTTATTTTCACTGAATAACATCTTCTGAAAATCACTCCAAGACAGTTTCATACAGCTCTTTCAAGTTTTGTAAAAGCTGTGTTAGGATATATATCAATCACCAAATGCATTCCTCTTTAATATCATTTCCATTGAATATTCAATAGTCACTTCAAATACAATATATGGAACTAACACCATCTTGCTCTTTTCCAACAAAATAACCCCACATCAAATTCAATTTTTCTTTGTAATTATTTAAGATACTAAAAAATTATGTTTTCAATTTGCTGCTTGACGTTTAATTGTCATCAATGTTATGTAATTATATTTATTTTAAAAATAACATCAACCTTTTATTTTTATTCTCATAATACTTTTCTCCTTTTTTTTGTATGATTTTTTAAAATTTATTTATTTTGATTCATAAAATCAAAATTGTTGTTTCTCTGGTTGTACACAAAACAGTCACACCATCTGTGCATTCATACATTTACACAGGGCAATGGTGTCTGTCTCATTCTGATATTATTCTTACCCCCCAACTCCAACCCCACCCCTCCCTTCCCTCTATGCTATCTATCCTTCCTCCATTCTTGCCTCCATTCCACCCCGAATTATGCATCATCATTCACTTATCAGAGAGATAATTTGGCCTTTGGATTTTTGGAATTGGCTAATCTTACTTAACATGACAGTCTCCAACATCATCCATTTACCTGCAAATGCCATAATTTTATTTTTCTTTATGGCTGAGTAATATTCCATTGTGTATCTATACCACAGTTTCTTTATCCATTCATCTATTGAAGGGCATCTAGGTTGGTTCCACAATCTAGCTTTTGTGAATTGAGCAGCTATAAACATTGATGTGGCTGCATCACTGTAGTATGCTGATTTTAAGTCCTTTGGGTATAGACCAAGGAGTGGGATAGCTGGGTCAAATGGTGGATCCATTCCAAGTTGTCTAAGGAACCTCCACACCACTTTCCAGAGTGGCTACACTAACTTGCAATCCCACCAGCAATGCATGAATGTACTCTTTTCCCCACATCCTCACCAACACCTGGTGCCAATATTCTTAATAAACAGCATTCTAATTGGGGTGAGATGAAAGCTTAAGGTGGTTTTGATTTGCATTTCTCTTATTACTAGGGATTTTGAACATTTTTTCATATATCTCTTGATTGCTTATAGATCTTCTTCTGTAAAGTGTCTGTTCATTTCCTTGGCCCATTTATTGATTGGGTTATTGGTGTTCGTGGTGTAAAGATTTTTGAGTACTTGGTAGATTCTGGAGATTAGTGCTCTATCTGAAGTGTGTGTGGCAAAGATTTTCTCCCACTCTGAAGACTCTCTCTTCACATTGCTGATTGTTTCCTTTGCTGAGAAGAAGCTTTTTGGTTTGACTCTATCCCAATCATTGATTCCTGCTTTTTTTGCTGCCCTCCTACTTCTATTTTTAAATGGGAAAGGAAGAGTTACTTTTCTTATGAAACATACACAATTCATTCAATTTTTGAGATTCACTGAAGACTAAATTAAATTATTGTGTTGTTATGAACATCACAGTTCCAGTTTCCAATAGGAGCTAACATTCCTCAAATGTTTGTGCACAAGATACTGTTTGTTCTAAGGGTTCAGTTATAGTACATTTCTTCCCCCTCCCAGTTCTTAACATTTCTAGCTTGTATTATTTTCTTGACATATCATTGCCTTTGGAAATCTTTAATTTTAGTATGATTTCTACTCACTGTCAATCTAAAATGTCCAGAATATTGCTGTCTTCACATTCATCTGTGTTCAAAAATGAATAATAGCGCTTCACTTTTTATTTTGATACATTTAACATATTAAAATATGTCCCCAATCTTTCTATTTGGGTTTCCCTTGTCTATGACAATTCTTGTTTATAATTTCTCATATCTGAATCATTATGTGCTTACTTTTGCCTGTCTACAATTTTTTTCTTTAAATTTATTTTTAGCCATTACACAAAAACATCAAAAGTGCACATATTGATGGAAATTCTTGTGAATGTCAATACACAGTCATAGAGCAGTTGCTTTAAACTGGAAAGAAATCATCTTCAAATTATCTAAATGTGTTGTATTTAATGATACTCCTTCGCCTCCCCGTAACTACATTTCTTTGACTCTAATTTGCTTTGCTTACAATTTCTAAGACATATTACAATTACATGAAAATAGTTTGTACATATTATGTTTACCTTTGTAACCTTATGACACGAATAAAATAAAATATTTCTTCATATGCTTCACAAGCAAAGTGTTCATTGTTAAACTCTATCAAGTATTTCCTGAATAGTAAAAAGAAAAGCCTGTTTAAAATACTGGGTTGTCAGAGTTCTATTTCATTGAAATAATTTGCAATTTTTTTACTTGTAAATTTTATGTTATTTTTAATAAGATCTGATTGACATCAAGGTCATTTTGGACAATTCCATGCAAAAATAGTGGCAATTAGGTCTTATTTTACAAATTGCATTGAACTGATTATAGAAGTGGTTAATATAAAAATGTTCTCCAAAACTGATGTTCTTTTTAAATATTTTTTTTAGTTAAAGTTATTTTTAACATCATGACTGAGAAAGACATTAAGAGCAACCTAGCTACAAATTCAGCCATTTGATTTCAAATTCATAAAGTAAATGGTAGGCCTGCTGTGCATCCTATTAGGTTTACTATTGAACTAACAGGAATTGAAATCTTTTTCAAGGATATCAGTTTAATATTCTTATTGTATGTACTTGTAGCTGTCCACACTTTCTTTTTCAATAAATAATCATGATTTGTTTATTTGAATTAAGTTCATTTAGATTCACTAATAGCTATCATTACTGTTTTCAGGAAAAACTAAAAATATATTAGATCCAAGGCCTTGAAAGGCCATTATTTGCTTGCCCTGCACAAGATGTCTTCTGCTTTCTTTGACTTGCTAGAGGAAAAGAGCCTTAAGTAGTGTTTATTCAATTGTAAAATATATCTTTAAGTTCTGACCCCCTCCTCCAATAATGTCTTTAACAAGAGACTACTCACAGGCTTGTACAATCTTTGCTACATTGTAAGAATCTAAAAATGTATGAAAAACATGCAAAAATGATTGATTAATCAAGATAAATACTATTGGACTTCAAGGAAGAGCATTTCTTGTGAGTCAAATTACAGAGTAAGGTCACTTTGGGGAGACCATAGGAGAAAATTTTATGGAAACAGACTTAGAGAAAGGGCTGATAAACACATTTTTATCCTTGAAAGTCAAACTCAGGACTGTGAACCCCAAAACAAGCTTTCATAACTAATCTAGATATGGAATAATAATTTCATATAATTAATATGTCTGTGTAATTTACAATGAATTATAATGTCAATAAAGCAGATAAGAATCAGCTGAAGCAGTTATCAAATATGAAATGCCTGGAATCAGGATATGTGCTAAATGCTTAGAACAGTTGCCAACTCAGACATCATATTTTGTTTTTACAATAACAGTTAAAACACAATCTTACCGCATATGTAAAAGTGTACTAATCAAAACTCCTTTTCTCTCAGTGTAGTTATTTGTAGTAGATGAAACTAAGACCTTAGTTCTTTCCCTTTACAAAGGTCTTGACCACCAGATAAAATCCATTTAGAAATTCCACTTATACTGTATACCATGTTGCCTCTTCAGAAATGGTAAAGTGCAATAAATCTAAAATTCTCTGTACAGTAATTACAACTTTAAGGAAATTCTCAGACTGGATAAGGTAACAAAGTAACTTCTTATCATTTCTGGATTTTGAACAAAGGACAAAAAGTTAATTGACTAAAGTGATAGAGTTTACCCTTGGAATAAAAGCACATTAACCTTCAAAGTCATTCTATTTCATGGAAAATAAATGATTTTACCTCTGTATTTTCACTGTAGAAATTATGTGTGGGAAAGAATTATTAAACCATAAGATGTGAAGTTTAACAAAATTCACTAATACTGGTTTAATCAATCTACTTTTATGGCATCCATCCAAATGTGGCATGGACATGTAACTGCATGATTATGTTAGAACTGCTAGGACGTCACTCAAACTATATATTCACATCTTCTTTCTGTTCTATTCTATTCCATGGGGCAATGAAATATGAGACATTGTATAATAAACAGTAAATGGGCATGAACATATGAAATAATCCATGTTTGTAACATACTGAATACTATGAAAATAGATGTTTTAGAATCTATTGTCAGGTTAAAGAGTAATTTTCCTTAAAAATATATTTCAATTGCATTGGTAAATCCAATACTTACTTCATTATAAATTTCATTTAAATTTATAGCAATGAATTTAAAAAGAATTGTCTGTATCACTGAATTTTGGTTCACCAATTTATAGGCCACATTCCAAGACTGAAGTTGGCATAAGGTTTGATATCAATATTTTATTTTAATCGTCTGAAGGTCATAGTTAAAGAAATACATTAAAAAGATGAAGAAAAGTTTATCCAAGACATTGTATCAGCCCATTTATTTACCTCAATCTAGCTGAATGGTTTTAAGTATTATCTCTTAACCTACATGATCCTCAGTTACTGTACGAGAATAATAATAAACTAATTTACATGGTTACCAGTGTAGGTACTGGGTGTTTAATTATAATATTCAAGGAATTCATATTTTCAGATACTGAAATTCAGATTTAACATGTTAAGTTTTATAGAAATAGATCCTGATCATTTCAGATCCTGAGCATTTCCCTAAGGTATTTTGGACAGGATCATTGAAGAGCTATTCTAGATAGTATAAGAAGCAACTCTTTGGTGTGAGTTAAATGATACTATGGTTCTCCACCACATCACTTGATTTTAGGTTAAGGCATTGAGAGTTTTTGTTAAAATAATCTGCTAAGAGGGAGATAGCATTAATCTTTAATTTTAGTTACATAATTTTAGAGCTCCAAGGAAAAACCAGAGGTGAAGAGAAACGAGAGGTAGTGAGCTCTTTGCTGGAACAGGTGAAGAGACTTGGGGCAGTTACAGAGCAATACACTCTGTGTCTTGGTGATGTCCCCCAGATACCTGGAACAAGAGGCAGATAAATAATAGAAGTAAGCATTATGTCTTCCTCATTTGCTTTATTGGACTTACTTATTAAATAGTTTTGATGAAAGACATTCTAATTGGGGTAAGATGAAATCTTAAGGTGGTTTTGATTTGCATTTCTCTTATAACGAGTGATGTTGAACATTTTTTCATAAATCTGTTGATTGCTTGTAGATCTTCCTCTGTAAAGTGTCTGTTCATTTCCTTGGCCCATTTATTGATTGGGTTATTGGTGTTCGTGGTGTAAAGATTTTTGAGTACTTGGTAGATTCTGGAGATTAGTGCTCTGTCCGAAGTGTGTGTGGCAAAGATTTTCTCCCACTCTGAAGGCTCTCTCTTCACATTGCTGATTGTTTCCTTTGCTGAGAAGAAGCTTTTTAGTTTCACTCTATCCCAATCATTGATTCGTGCTTTTATTTCTTGCGCTTTGGGAGTCATGTTAAGGAAATCTGGTCCTAGGCCAACATGATGAAGATTTGGACCTATTTTCTCTTCTATTAGGTGCAGAGTCTCTGGTCTGATTTCTAGGTCCTTGATCCACTTTGAGTTGAGTTTTGTACAGGGTGAGAGATATGGGTTTAGTTTCATTTTGCTGCATATGGATTTCCAGTTTTCCCAGCACCATTTGTTGAAGAGGCTGTCTTTTCTCCATTGCATGTTTTTGCCTCCTTTGTCAAGTATGAGATACCTGTACTTATTTGGGTTTGTCTCTGTGTCCTCTATTCTGTACCATTGATCTACCTGCCTATTTTGGTACCAATACCATGCTGTTTTTGTCACTATTGCTCTGTAGTATAGTTGGAGGTCTGGTATTGTGAAACCCCCTGCTTCGCTCTTCTTGCTAAGGATTGCTTTAGCAATTCTGGGTCTCTTATTCCTCCAAATGAATTTCATGATTGCTTGCTCTATTTCTATAAGGTCCATCATTGGGATTTTAATTGGAATTGCATTGAATTTGTATAGCATTTTTGGAAGTATGGCCATTTTGACAATATTAATTCTGCCTATCCAAGAACATGGGAGATCTTTCCATCTTCTCAGATGCTCTTTAACTTCTTTCGTTAGCGTTCTGTAGTTCTCAGTGTAGAGGTCTTTCACATCTTTTGTTAGATTGATTCCCAAGTATTTTATTTTTTTTGAGGTTAGTGTGAATGGGGTAGTTTTCCTAATTTCTCTCTCAGAGGATGCATCACTTACAAATAAAAATGCATTAGATTTATGAGCATTAATTTTATATCCTGCTACATTGCTAAATTCATTAATGAGTTCCAGTAGTTTTCTGGTGGAATTCTTAGGATCTTCTAGATAGAGAATCATGTCATCAGCAAATAGGATAGTTTGATCTCTTCTTTTCCTATTCGTATTCCTCTAATTTCTTTGGTCTGTCTAATTGCTCTGGCTAGAGTTTCAAGAATCAAGAACACAGGCAACAACAGGTGTTGGCGAGGATGTGGGGAAAAGGGTACACTCATACATTGCTGGTGGGAGTGCAAGTTGGTGCAGCCACTCTGGAAAGCAGTGTGGAGATTCCTTAGAAAACTTGGAATGGATCCACCATTTGACCCTGCTATCCCACTCCTTGGCTTATACCCAAAGGACTTAAAATCAGATTGCCTCAGTGATGCAGCCACATCAATGTTCATAGCAGCTCAATTCACAATAGCTAGATTATGGAATCAACCTAGATGCCCTTCAGTAGATGAATGGATAAAGAAACTGTGGTATATATACACAATGGAATATTACTCAGCCATAAAGAAGAATAAAATTATGGTATTTGTAGGTAAATGGATGATGTTGGAAACTCTTATGCTAAGTGAGATCAGCCAATCCCAAAAATCCAAAAGCCGAATGGTCTCTCTGATATATGAATGATGATGCGTAATGTGGGGGGGAAAGATGGCAAGAATGGAGGAAAGATAGCTAGCATAGAGGGAAGGGAGGGGTGGGGGTGGGTGGGGGATAAAATTAATAACAGAATGTGTGACAGATACCATTGCCCTGTGTACATGCATGAATGCACAGATGGTTTGACTCTACCTTGTGTACAAACAGTGAAACAATAGCTGTACTCCATTTGTGTTCAATGAATCAATAAGTAAATAAAAGAATAAAAAAAAATAAAATAAAATAAAATAAATCAACTTTTTGCTATCTTAAAAAAAAATAAATAAAATAAAATAAATAGTTTTGAGAAAATATTTACTCCCACATAAATAATTTGGAAATCATAAATTCAAAGGACAGAATGGAAAATCAGTAGCCCAGGCAGGAACCTCAAGAGGAAAGTAGCCAGTTGGCTGGTATCAAAATTTTCTTCCATCTAGGCTGATAGTAAACCCATATCCCATTCCAAAGAGGGGTCTAAACACACAAAGAGATTTATCAAAATTGAGAGTTTTAAATAACAGCTCTACCACACCAATCAAGTCCCCTCCTGTGGTGTTTTCGTCACTTACCACATTCCGAGTTCAGACATTCCATCTGCTAGTTTGCAAGGTGTCACAGGAGCATCACTGTTTAACACCCAACCAAACGAAGCTAGGGCAGTCCCTGCTCTAGAAGTCCAAACTTCTGTTGTGCTTTGCATATGTTGTGCAAAAGATGCTAATCAGAGGGCAAATAGAAGTTGAAATCCAGCCGGCATTCAGCTTACCAAGCATTACTTGCTAGCCCAGGAGGAAGAGGCACCTTTTTCCCACTTATCAAGGAGCACAATGTGGATTCAGGGCGAGCCTATCCTGTCATCCATTCCCTCTGCAGCCCCAGCTCTCCAGCACAGAGACTGCAGAAATCAGTTGCTCTGCAACCTTTATTTACAGCACTTTACACAGTGGTTTAACTGCCTATGAACATGGTGTTTTTGTTTGTTTTTTGCCATGTGGAGTATAAGCCTTCTGCACCTCTGTGCTATTGCTGACCCACAGTATATCCCCCTTAATTATCTTTGGAATGGTTGTTGAGTGACTGTCACATGTGGTAAAATTGGTTCACAGCATTCTCAATATCAAACTTTACAGTCATTATGTGTGCTTATGGACTTAGGACTTTAGGTTAAAACTATATTTGTTCCACCATATGAATTACATAAGTCACATAAACATACTTAATTCATTTGAAATCATAGCACCATATTTAGTTGTTTTGAAATATGTTTTGTCAGTGTGTTAAACACTGTGATGTTCCTTGTCTGTGTAGATAGTAACATATAAAAGACATAGGAATGTGATTTATTCAACATATCTGACAAAACAAAACAAGAGACCCTCGTCTGGGGAAGGAAGAGGAAGTTTCTGATGTGTGATAGAGGTCGTGGTCCCTTACAACCATTCAATTTCACATTGAATTTAGAATGGCTCTTTGGATCAGATACTTCATTCCCTTGTACAAATGAGACAACTGACTATCAGAGACCTTAAACAAATTGCTAAAATTCACTTGTCTTATAAATGCCAGAATTCAAAGTCCAGAGTTCATATGGGAGATTAATTTGTCTGGATGATATTCTAGTTACACTGACTATGCCTTCAAAATGATGAAGTGTTTTGTTTACTTGGGAATTTCAGCTAATTATATCAATACTTTTTTTCCACATAATGAAAAATGACTAATTTGAATGATTGTATTTTTCCCTAATAAGGTGATATTTTTCATTTAATTGAATGATTTGACATCATTTCTACATACTTCAGAACCAGCCTCTAACTTGCCTTCAAATTCAGGTATAGAAAGTATTACCAAGAAAAATTCAAACATAGGATGAGGAAAATTTTCAGTCACCAAGCGTGTGTGTGTTTGTGTATATAAAAGACATATTTAAATGTCTTTTAAGGAAAACAATTATTTTACCTTGGTTTATGCACAATGTCAAAGTATACATTATTTAAAAATGTCTCATTGCTTCTCATTACTTCTCATTGTATTAGTCAGGGTTCTCTAGAGGAACAGAATCAACAGGAAGTATGATTATGAAAGGGGATTTGTTAGATTGGCTTACAGGACCAGAAGCTGGATAGTCCACAAGGGTCACCTGCAGCTAGAGAGCTGGAAGAACCTGCAGCTACACAGTTCAAGACACAGAAGCCCCAGAAGAAGATAGATCAACAGTGCTACCCTACTCCAAGACCAGGGCTTCTGGAAACTACCTGGAGAATCACTGGCAGAGTCCACTTTGGATGAGTGAAGAAGCAAGAGTCTGAAATCTTCAGACGATCTAAGCAGCAATCAAGAATCATTCAAGAAGGGCTGAACTTGCATCTGTATCTGTTTTCTTATTCTTCCGGTGTTTATTCCATACTATTGGGTGGTGCTGCCCACACTTAGGGAGGGTCTCCAGTTCACTATCCCACATTCCAAATATTCCTAGATATGCCCTCATGGACCCACACCCAGAGACCTCTTAATCATCAGTATCTCTTAACCCAATCAAATTGATAATTCAAATTAACCATTACAAAACACTTTTTAAATTATTATTATTTCTCATGCATTTTGAAAAATTCCACTGGATCATCCTCAGCAAACTTGTATAATATACACTTTTATATTAATACTTAATATTAAATCATATACAGAATATCTAAAGTAACAAAGATACTGAAGCATGTCAAATGATAAAAGTACATCAAGTCATTGATTCATTTGGTACTGAGTTTTCTGGTTCAAAAACAAAACAAAACAAAACAAAAACAAAAGCAAAAACAAAAAATTCGGTTAGTCCGATGGTCCATTCAGCTTCTACTTTTGATAAGAAAATCGCCATGGCAACTGGATCACACTGTCATGAAAAACATATCCTTTGATGAAAAATGTTGACATTAAAAAAGTATAAAACACGCACAGAATATCTATAGATAAACATAATCTAAATTGAACTGAATAAATCTAAACAACATCAGACATATAATGGGACATAAAAGAAAGATGTTCTTTAAGAAAACATATTGTTCAGTTCAGTTAGTGCACAGGTACCTGTAGTTCACTGATAAGAAACAGCATGAGAGCTGGAGATCAGGGTGGGAATTTTGAATGCCAGAATGTTATTATGTTTATATTTATTTTGTTAGGCAGGGGATCATCGAATGTAGTTGAATGTGATTAAAGCTGCTCTGGCAGATTAGTGAGAAGAACAATTTGAAAAGAAAAACCTAGAAAGAAGAGTTAGAAAGTTATGCCACAAATTCAGGATCAAATTAATGAGAATCCAAATTAACGACAAAAATAAGCATACAAAGGAGGAAAAGGGAACTGATGTTAAAAAGAATGGAATATGTAGGATTTTTGTTTGTGGGAAGAAGTAAGAATAAAGAAAGGGTTAAAATTTGAAAATTTAACTGTGATAACCAGAATAATTTGTAGTAGAACTTAAAAGAAGAAAATCATGAGGAACTTGTCTTTGCAGAGAACAGACTTAAAACCTCTTACTATTTAAAGGCTAAGAGAAAGATGAGAAGTCAGCTAGGTTAATTTATTGATTCCACATATTAACAAATCAAGGTTCAAAGATGTGAACTGTCTAAAACAAATAAATTCGTTATTAATAACGAATAAAATTTTGAAACAAGCTGAGTTTGAAGAAGCAGGAGGAGATGCCCATTAATACGGTAAAATGAAACTAAAGACAGCCTTAAAAATAGGGTTTATGTCAGGACAAAATTGTCATCTCACTATAGTAATAACTTTGAAAAATCTACAGAACAACTTGCTAGTACTATGCCAGGAATGGCAAGAATATTGCATTACAATTTTGGAAAAACTAATTTTCTTATGACATCTCCAGATTACATGTTGTGAGAAAATTGAAAAGAAAAAAAAAAAAACATTCTTATACCTCAAAAATATTTTCCTGTTGCTCTGTTACACTGAGATTAATTGCAAGTCACACAAGTTAAACAGTACAAAATGTTTTACAGATCACATGGAATGCTTCCCATGTCCTAAAACAAAGGACTGTAATGGGATACAATTTACTTTACTTGATGAATTTCTGAACATTTTCTATTATAAAGTAATTTTCTCCTATTTCAGTTTCCCTAGGAAAGTGACAAACTAGAATTGATTTCTAAAACCATCATTTCAAAGAAAACATTATTATTTCATCTTAAAATAGAAAAAAAGCAATGATGTTGTTAGTAGCTTTTATGTTTCAAAAAGGATCCATAAACCCACATATTATTGTTACTAAGCAATTTCTAAAAGGGGCAAATGGAATAAATTTATAAATAGTAAAATTTATCTTCAAAATAATCAGAGTTCTCTTCCCAGCTATATTTTTGAGAATGTTTATTTGCCTTTCATACATTTTAATGAATATAATCCCTACATAAATAATGAGATCAATTTCCATTTATTTGTGATGTAGATCATATAAATTAACTACAATACGTATTTGAAACATACATCTTTGTTCACAATTAAACAGACTTGAAATCTACAATATTCACTTTAAAATGAATGGATTTTTCTGCAACCTTTAGAATTGGAAACAAAAAGTTAAATAATCTAAAATGTGAAATATCTAGTTCACATTTAATAACTCCGAGTTTCCACAAACTTTTTTGCGGGGGATACCAAGGATTGAACCCAGGGGCACTCAAACACTGAGCCACATCCCCAGCCTTATTTTGTATTTTATTTAGAGACAGGGTCTCATTGAGTTGCTTAGTGCCTGGATTTTTCTGAGTCTGGCTTTCAACTCGAGATCCTCCCACCTTAGACTCCTGAGCTGCTGGGATTACCATGTGCACCACTGAGCCCAACAAGTTTCCAAAAGTTTCAACATTATGGTGGGATTCAGGACAAGCTGCCCCCAAATCTGCCACTTTGGCATTTGAGAATACAGCAGAAATGGGAAGTCCACTCTCTCTCCTCTACCCTTGTCTACTGCAGCAGATCACAAGACCTTCATTTGAGAGGTGTCCTTACCCAGAGAAAGGATGTCCTTGTCTCTGAACTGAGGAAACAGAGAAGGTTCTGAACAAAGAGGCCTTGCAAGATTCCCTCAGTTTATTATCTTCCATAGCTTAGCTATTGCAAATTGAGCTTCTGTGAATATTAATGTGGCTGCTTCAATATAATATGCTGATTTGAAGTCCTTTGGGTAGATACTTAGAGTGGGATAACTGGGTCAAATGGTGGTTCCATTACAAGTTTTTTTGAGAAATCTCAATACTGTTATCCAGAGTGATTCCACCAATTTGCAGTCCCAACAGCAGTACATAAGTGTACATTTTTTCCCCACATCCTAGCCAACATTTATAGTTGCTTGTCTTCTTGATAGTTGCCATTCTGACTGGAGTGAGATGAAATCTGTGTAGTGTTAATTTGCATTTCTCTAATTGCCAGAGATGTTGAACAATTTTTCATATATTTGTTAACCAATCATCTTTCTTCTACTGCGATGTATCTGTTCAGTTTCTTTGCCCATTTACTAATTGGGTTATTTATTTATTTATTTTTTCAGTGTCAAGTTTCTTGAGTTCTCTATATATCCTGGAGGTTAATGCTCTATCTGAGGTGCAGGTGGCAATGATTTTCTCCCATTCTGTAGGCAATCTCTTCACATTGTTGTTTGTTTCCTTTGCTGTGAAGAAGCTTTTGAGTTTGATTCCATCACATTTATTGATTCTTGATTTTACTTCTTGTGCTTTATTGTTAAGGAAGTCAGTTCTTAAGCCGTCATGATGTAGATATGAACCTGCTTTTTCTTCTGTTAGGTGCAGGTCTCTGGTCTAATGCCTAAGTCCTTGATCCACTTTGAGTTGAGTTTTGTGCAGGGTGAGAGATTGGGGTTTAATCTCATTTTGCTACATGTGGATTTCCAGTTATCCCAGTACCATTTGTTGAACAGGCTATCTTTTCTCCAATTTATGTTTTTGGTGCCTTTGGCTGGTATGAGATAACTGTACTTATTTGGATTTATCTCTGTGTCTTCTATTCTGTACCATTGGTCTACATGTCTATTTTGGTGCCAATACCATGCTGTTTTTGTTACTATGGATCTCTAGTATTGTTTAAGGTCTGGTATTATGATGCCTCCTTCTTCACTCTTCTCACTAAGGATTGCTTTGGCTATTCTGAGCTTCATTTTTTCCAAATGAATTTCAATTGCTTTTTCTTATTCTCTGAAGAATGTCATTGGGAATTTAATAAGAATTTTATTAAATCTGTATAGTGCTTTGGTAGTATGGCCATTTTGACAACATTAATGTGCCTTTCCAAGAGCATATGTAACCTTTCCACTTTCTACAGTCTTCAATTTCTTTCTTTATTGTTCTGCAGTTTTCATTGTAGAGGTCTTTTACCTCTTTTGTTAGACTGACTCCAATTTTTTTTTGATGCTATTGTGAATGGTGTACTTTTCCTTATTTCCTTTGTGTAGATTTATCACTGATATATAGGAAGACACTTGATTTATTGGTGTTAATTTTATATCCTGCTACTTTGCTGAATTCATTTATGAATTCTAGAAGATTTTTGTTTGTATTTATTTATTTATTTATTTATACCAGGGATTAAACCCAGGGGTGCTTAGCCACTGAGATACCTCCCCAGTCCTTTATAAACATATCTTATTTAGAGACAGGGTCTCATCAAGTTGCATAGGGCCTTCCTAAGTTGTTGAGGCTGGCTTTGCACTCACACTTTTCCTGCCTCAGCCTCCCGAGGCTTGCAGGCATGAGCCACCTTGCCTGGCTGAGTTCTAGAAGTTTTCTGGTGGAATTTTTTCATTCCTCTAAATATAGAATTATGTCATCAGCAAATAGGGATAGTTTGAGTTCTTCTTTTCCTATTCTATCCCTTTAATTTTTTTCTTCTGTCTAATTGCTCTGGCTAAAGTTTCAAGGACTATGTTGAATAAAAGTGGTGAAAGAGGGCATGTTCCACTTTTTAGAAGGAACACTTTCTCAATTTTTCTCCATTTAGAATGATGTTGACCTTGAGCTTAGCACAGATAGCTTTTACAATGTTGAGTTATGTTCCTACTAACTCTAGTGTTTTTCTAATGCTTGGAACATGAAGGGGTGCTGTGTTTTGACAAATGCTTTTTCTTCATCTATTGAGATGATCATATGATTATTATCTTTAAGTCTATTAATGTGATGAATAACATTTCTTGATTTCCATATGTTGAACTAACCTTGAATCATTGGGATGAACCCCACCTGATCATGGTGCACAGTCTTTTTAATACGTTTTTGTATGCAATTTGCCAGAATTTTATTGAGAATTTTTGCATCTATATTCATCAGGGATATTGGTCTGAAGTTTTCTTTCTTCATGTATCTTTGTTTGGTTTTGGTATTAGGATGCTACTAGCCTCATAGAATGTGTTTGGAAGTGTTCCCTCCTTTTCTATTTCATGAATAAAGGAGTATTGATGTTAATTCTTCTATGAAGGTCTCGTAGAACTTGGCTGAGAATCTGTCTGGTTCTGGGTTTTTCTTAGTTGGTAGGGTTAATCGGCTTTTGTTGGCATGTTCTATTTCATTGCTTGAAATCAATCTGTTTCAAATGTGTATATCCTCCTGATTCCATTTGGGTATGTCATATGTCTCTGGAAATTTGATCTCTTCAAGATTTCTATTTTATTGAAGTATAAATTTTCAAAATAGTTTCTGATTATCATCTATATTTACAGAGTATCCAACCTGATATTTCCTTTTTCATTATGAACTTAAGTAATTTGAGTTTCCACTAGCTTTCTCTTCCTTAGCATGGCTAAAGGTTTATCAACTTTGTTTTTCCAAAGAACCAAATGTTTGTTTTGTCAATTTTTTGAATTGTTTCTTTTGTTTCAATTTCATTGATTTTAACTCTGATTTTAATTATTTTCTTGTCTTCAACTGCTTCTGGTTTTGATTTTGTCTTGTTTCTCTAGGGCTTTGAGAAGTAATCATAGGTCTTTTATTAATTGACTTTCTATTCTTTTAATGAATGAGCTCAGTGCAATGAGCATTCCTCTTAGCACAGCCTTCATAGTGTCCCAGAGATTTTTATATGTTGTCTCTCTATTCTCATGTACTTCTAATATCTTTTTATCTCATCCTTGATTTCTTCTTCTATTCACTGGTCTTTAAATAGTGTATTACTTAGTCTACAGGTATTAGAGTAGCTTCTATCTTTTATTCTATCATCGATTTCTAATTTTATTCCATTATAATCTTACAGAATTATAAGGTATAATATCATTATATTATTAAGGTATTATCTCTTTTTTGTATTTTCTAAGAGTTGCTTTGTGACATAAGATGTGGGATTCTTTTTAGGAGGACGCATGTGCTGCTGAGAAAAAAGTATATTCTTGAATGGTGGATGAAATATTCTATATATGTCTATTAAGTCTAAATTAGTGATTGTATTATTCAGCTCTACGGTTTCTTTGTTCAGTTTTTGGATGGAGGATCTATCCAGTGATGAGAGAGACTTGCGAAAGTCACCAGTATTATTGTATTGTGCTATTTGATTCTTGAAATTGAGAAGGATTTGTTTGATGTACACAGATGCTCCATTGCTTAGGGCATAAATGTCTTATTGATGTATAATTCCCTTAAGCAGTGTGGAAAGTCCTTCTTTATCCCTTCTGATTAACTTTGGCTTGAAGTCTACTTTATATGATATGAGGTTAGAAACCCCTGCTGGTTTTTACACTCCATGTTAGTGATACGTTTTCCCCATCTTTTCACCTTCAGTCTGTGGATATCTTTGTCTATGAGGTGAGTCAGTTTGAGAGAGCATATTGTTTGGTTTTGTATTTTATTTCAGTCTGCCAGTCTATGTCTTTTGATTGATGAGTTTAGGCCATTCATTCTAAAAGTTGTTATAGAGATATGATATATATTCCCAATCATTTTGGTTTATTTCTGTGTTCAATTTGAATTAGTTTCTCCTTTGATTGACTATTTTCTTTAGTGTAGTTTCTCTCTGTGCTGGTTTTCATTTTCTAAATTCCATATTCATGTAATATTTTGCTGAGAATATTCTGTAGGTTTTTTGATTGTAAATTGTGTTATTTTTTTATTTATCAAGAAGGGATTTTTTTTCATCTTCAAACCTGAAGCTTAATTTTTCTGGTGTATTATTCTTGGTTGGTGTCCATTTTCTTTCAAACTTGGTGTGTATTATTCCAAGAGCTCCTAGCTTCAAGCATCTGGGTTGAGAAATCGGCTGATATCTGAATTGGTTTCCCTCTAAATGTAATTTGACATTTTTCTCTGCAGCCTTTAAAATTCTGTCTTTATTTTGTATGTTAGGCATGTTTACAATAATGTGCCTTGGTGTGGGTCTATTGTAATTTTGTATATTTGGGATTCTGTAATATGTGCGTATTTGATTTTCCATTTCATTTTTAGATTTGGGAAATTTTCTGATATTATTTCATTGAAAATATTGTGCATTCCTTTGATTTATATCTCTGCACCTTCATCTGTCCCAATAAATCTTAAATTTTGTCTTCTCAGGTTATTCCATAATTATTGGAAGTCCTCATTTTGGTCTTTAATATCTTTTTTCCACAGTCAACTTTTTTTTCCAAGATTATATATTTTGCCATCATTTCCTGAAACTGTATTCTAAGTGTTCTAAGCTATTGTTCATGCTTTCCATTGAATTTTTAACTTGGTTTATTGATTTCTTAATTTTGAGAATTTATGCTTAATTTCTTTTCAGAATCCTTACCTTTTTATTTATTTTTTCTTTTTGCAGTGCCAGGGATTGAACCCAGGGCCTTGTGTTTATGAGGTAAGCACTCTACCAACTGAACTATATCCCCAGCCCTAATCCCTACCTTTTTATTGAAATGATTTTTCACCTCCTGAATTTTCTCTCTGATTTTACTCTGTACATGGTTCTTTACCTCATGGATCAGTTTAACTATGTACATTCTGAACTCCTCTGACATTTCTTTCACTGTGGTGTCAGTGGATTCTATTATTAGAGCATCTTGGTTTGTTTGTGGAAATTTGTTTCCTTATTTTTTCATGTTGTCTACCCCTCTAACAGTGTGGATCTGAGGCAGCATATTTTCTACACTGTAGACTTATAGTGTTCCTGAAGGTTTCCAGTACCATGCTGTTAAGGGGGAGACAAATAAAAACAGCACCCAATGCAAACAACAACCTTAAAACAAATATCTTCTACTAAAATGTTTACAGTTATGCCATGATAAACAGAAATGATACATCAATTATTGCCTACAATAAAAACAGTAAGTTTGAAAAGGGTTTACAATTTCAAATCATGAGCAATGAGAGAGCAGAAGTGTTGTAGAATATGGTGTTTATGGAGGAGGAGAGAAGATAGTAGTAAAAAAAAGAAAGAGTGAAAGAGGGAATAATAGAGCTTGGCTGTTAGGAGAAAAGAGAGAAAGAGAATGGAGGGAAACAGATAAGTGAGTGAAAAATATATAATTTTAAAAAATTAAAAATAGAAAAAAATTAAAATAAAACAATACAAAACAAAAATAAAATATACTAATCAGACATCCTAGCCCTTAATAAATAGAAGCATGAAAAATAATTGCTTTCAAAAATGGTACAAATGTGAGAGAAAAAGAAAAAGAAAATATCTCAATGAACAATTGAAAAATTGCTTTCCTTGTAGTTTAGAAGATTCTCAGCTTCTCTACTCAGTAATTAAGTGGGGTTGTCTGTAGTATGATGCTTGCTCCACTCTCAGGGTGGGGTTTCTAGGGTAAGAGGGTTAATCTTGGAGGTGGAACTCCTAGAAACAGAGTTTAGGCTTAGGAACTCTCCGGTCTTATTGCTAAATGCCAAGTGGTCTGGAGATTTTAAATCAGTGCATTTCCATGGCCCAGCAATTGCTGATCCCCTCTGGAAGAATGCACCCCTGGAATCTCCTTTCGGATCCACTCCTGTGGTGTAAAAGCCAGTTCTTAGCCCACTATGTTGCCTGTGGACCCCATCCATGATTCCTGATCTCTGATTCAGTCTCCAAACTCAATCTCCCCCACCTCTGCCCTTTTAAATTTCTGGCCAGGTGCTTCTCTGCCAGCTGGTCCTGCAAGCAGTCAGATTGGAAGGGGAGAGGGAAGCTAGTGGGTTTCTGCGACCAGTATTCCCCTGTGTGAACCCTTCTCCAGGCTTGATTTTCTCCTGGTCACTTACACAAATTCTCAATGGCACAGTGTGGTTTTACCTGGCCTGTTTTTTGAGGCGAGACTCGGATCTATCAGAAATCAACACCTCCAGCGGCCAGTCTCTGCATCAAGGATGCAAAATGCTTCCTTCCACTGTCTTCTGCACACCACCAGGAGAGATGGCAGCTTCTTTGCTGAACAAGGATATTGTGTAGCCCACCTTACTGGTTTAGTCAGGCTGTGACTCCAATCGCTATATCCTCTGTGCCCTGAAAAGCCTCAGTCCTCCTAAGAGTGAGGATTCCTTTAATTCCCTTACTGCTGAGCTTCACTGCCTTCATGGAGGGAACATGCTGGCTTGTGCCTCCAGCTACTGCTGAGGCTCTGGTGCTGGGGAATTCTTGTTTTATTATATTCATTGTCTTGAGTCCCCACCTGTTTTGAGTGCTCATAATTAAACTCCATAAAGTCCCCATAATTTTTGTTCATTCACCCACCTTACTGAAAAGGTTGCTGTCTGCTTTTCTTGGTTTTATTTACACCATGGAGCCACCAGGGAAGTGACCTATCCATTGCACCAAATTCCTCTATAGTCCCAAATACATTGATTTTGAAGGCAGTTCCATCCAAAGAATGTTTCAAACTAAGTCCTCTTTGGAAATTTAAATTGCAAATTTAAATATTATAAGCAGAAATACTGCTGCATATCATATACAAGTAATTCTTGTGTATGATAACTTCTTATTTGAATCACTTTACATATTTCATAATTTCACATTGCAAATATGTGCTATATTACTTAAAAATAAAATGTCATATGTAATAAATATTTATAAACTTATAGACAAAGAGTAGAAGTTCACAGTAGAATTAGTTGGAAAACAAGTATGCTTTGCTCCTTTGTGCATATTTGCTTGCCCCATTCTAAATTTAAAATAATGACAATAGCTATCATCATCATCATAATATGTCTCATTCATGGAACTAAGATCAACTTTAAATTATTTGTATTTTTGGCATCTGGAGAATAATAGAGAATAGAATACTCAGTAATAAAAGATACAACCAAGATAAATAAAAATACTTTCATTACTCTTTATGTGAGATTTACATTTGATTAGGTGTTGAGACTTCATTCTCTCAGCACTTTCCCCATCACACATTTTCAAATCACACCTATTTGTTTCTGTGCAAGTCCTTGCATATATTATGTTTATTGGGATGATTAATCTGAATCTTATGTCAATAACTCATTAAAATTTAAGAAGTTCCCTAATATTACATTAATATATAATGTATGCTATTGGAAATCTATGGAATTAGCTATCAGTTTGAAATCTTTCCTACTTGATAAATTCTTTACAGCCCTTAAACAGTCATACAATCTTCTGCATGACTCACTTATTTTCTTTAAAAAAATATTTACCATATCTTGCTAAGGTTCACATGAGTCAAATACAGAAGCTATAGCTGATTGATTAGTTTTATAATTTTTGCTTTTTATTTTTTTATTTCTAGCATATTCTTGGTATTCTGTGAATAAATACATTGATTAGCAAATGACTAGCATAGCTAAGTTCCATTTTAGGAATCAAAACATCTGAATGCAAAGGATGATTTGTTGCAAAATGACACCATCATACTTCTGTTTGTAATACTGCATTAAATACACTTACCTTAATCTACTTCTAAATTTGCTTTCCCTATAACATTTTTCACTTTCTTATATACATCCAATTTATATGTTTGTAATTTTTATTTGCACCCAGTTCTCAAATGTAAGTTGCAAAGAGGTCTCCGTATATTTGTTCACTGATGCTCTATAAGCATCTAGCAAAGTTACTGGCCTAATGTGTGCTTTCTCTTATTTGCTCTATAAGAAAAACGTAGAATTATGCTGGTTCACAGTATAAGGCATTGGTTCATTTTTATTTGTTATCAACATAGGACCCTCCTAATCATATAAATTATTTTATCTGCTAAATTGTCTAGCTTGTGATAACCAAATGAAGGAAATTTTGTTTCATATGTCAATACTTATGCAAATGACTTCATTTTGAATGAATGCATCCAAAATAGAGATAAAAGGCAGCAATAATAGTCAACAATCTAATAATTTTCTCAACTTTAGAGAAAAAAAATAGTTAGTGCTCAAGAATTTAAATTTGTGATGCAGATTCCAGTAATTTTCAAGGGAAACAAGGCCATTAGTTTGGCAGAAGCAGAATACAACACAGATATGATTTAGATATTTTTAATGTGTCATGCTGTCTCTCAACTACTCTTCTGTGTTTTATATTTTTTCTCTTGCAGTCTTTTGTTTAGATATCTTTGGCCAAAATTATTTATATTGCTGTTCCTAATGATTTTTTATTTTATCTCTTGATTTTTCACATGGCATCCTAAATCTTTGCTTCTTTCTGTCTACCAGAAAAAAAAAAAAAAAAACTCTGTTTCAACTATTTTGTTCATGGCTTGCCCTAAGAAAATTGTAGGTAAGTTTTTAACATGAGCATTTCTCTGGAATGTTAGATTGCATAGTATTCCTTAACTTCAGACACTTTTGATCCAAAATAAATGTTTTGGGTGGTTTTTTTTTTTTTTAATTTTGCTCATTTTTTTTCTGCTTGTTCACAAGGTAGATTTTGAGTGTTGGCAAATGTTCCAACTTATATGAATATTCTCATTTACCTAATTAATCTGATCAATTTGCTCTATTATGAACAAACAAGAACAGTAACAAGAAGCCCAGTTAGTAGGCTACTGAAGTATTTCAAGCCAGAAATTATAATATCCATCAATTTCAAACTTGCCATACTGAAATAATTAGAGAATTATCATGTTTCAAAAGCAGGACCAACAAAATTTGCTGAAAGATTTGATGAACAAAAGAAAGAAATGACAGAGGATTGCAAGCTTTTGGATTACTAAGACCTTGAGCAAAAATATAAATTCAATGGTTGAAATGTTAGCAAAGAAGAAAATTGAAGAGAAATGTAGAGTTTGATTTGGGGATTATGCCCTTACTAGAAATTATCCAAGTACAGTTATCTAACAGACAGTTTTATATACAAGCCTGTAATTCAGAGGAGAGATTTAGATCTAAGGTACCATATAGATGGTATTTAACATTATAAGACTAGGTGAAATCACCTAAGTGGTGAATAAAGGTAGAAAAGATAGCAGGACCTAGATCTACAAATACAAAACAACAACAAAAACAAGTGCTTCAAATTTAGAAATGGATAAGAGAAGAATTCAGAAAGGAGATTAATATCCTCTGAGAATAAGGAAAATTAATTAAAAAATAGAAATCCAAAAGACAAGTGAAAAAAACATTTTAAAACAGAGGAAATTATCTCACATCAAATACTGCTGAGAAATTAATTAAAATGAGGAATAAGTTTTCAATAAATTAAGCAACGTTGACATTGTAGATAACTAGGTTATCTGTACTGAGTTAGCCCTAAAGAAAATCAGGTGACAAAGTAGGGAGGTATTTACAGGAGTTTTGCTTTAAAGAACAACAGAGAAATAAAACTAAATCTGAGAATTAAAGAGTTAAGAGAGAATTTGTCTATTGGAAAACGTTAACAACATAATTTTGCTGGAGGAACTAACTCTATAAAGAAATAAAATTTGATGATTTGGGAAAAGAAGCATAATTGAAAGAACAAAGTCTCCAAAGTAAAAAAAGACCCAATTAGAATGGCTATTATCAAGAATACAAGCAACAATAGGTATTGGAGAGCATGAGGGGGAAACGGTACACTCATACACTGCTGGTGGATTGCAAGTAGGTGCAGCCACACTGGAAAGCAGCATGGGAATTCCTTAGAAAACCTGGAATGCCCCCACCATTTGACCCAGCCATCCCACTCCTTGGCCTACACCCAAAGGACTTAAAATCAGCACACTACAGTGATGCAGTCACATTAATGTTTATAGCAGCTCAATTCACAATAGCTAGGTTGTGAAACCAACCTAGATGCCCTTCAATAGATGAATGGATAAAGAAATTGTGGTATATATACACAATGGAATATTACTCAGCCATAAAGAAGAATAAAATTATGGCATTTGCAGATAAATGGATGGGGTTGAAGAATATCATGCCAAGTGAAATAAACCAATTCCAAAAAACCAAAGGCCAAATGTTTTCTCTGATAAGTAGATGATGATACATAATGGGGGCGGGGCAGTGCAAGGCAAGAATGGAAAAGGGGGAATTGTGTAGAGGGAAATGAGGATTGGGGAGGGCATCAGGGGGGAGGAAAGGTAATGGAACGAGACAAACATTTTTATCCTATGTACATGTTTGATTACACAAATGGTGTGACTCTACTTTGTGTATAACCAGAAAAGTAAAAAGTTGTACCCCATCTGTGTACAATGAGTTGAACATTTTTTTTAAAAAGGAGGTGTGAGACCAAGGTGGGAATGAGATCCACTGATATTCTATAATGAGAAATAAATGAAACATATGGTACAGTTGCATGTAGGTAGGTGAAAGATTTCTGTTCAAGGTGACCTAAGTTCTATTCAGATGCATTTTCTCAATGAGATGAAGAACACAGTTACTGCAATGGTTTGAGTATGATCTGAGTGTCCCACAAGGGCCCGTCATGATGAGTCTTGGTCCCCAGATTGGCACTATTGGGAGATACCAGAATCTTTGGGAAGTGAGTTCCATAGGAAGGTCCTTAGGTCACTGGGGCCATGAAGTGTTTTAGTGCCAGACCTTAGTAGTTTTCGTGGGATCCCTTGAATTCTTGCAAGAGGAGTGTTATAAGAACAGCAAGTCCCTCCTTTCTTCCTGCTTCCTGGCTCAGACCTCATCACTTGCTTGCCCCCGCTGTGCTCCTGCCATTACTTTCCTCCATGAGTTGATGCAGCAAAGAACTGAGCTGATGTGAGCACCATGCACTTGAGCACCATGTACTTTGAGCTTAAAAAAATTTTCTCTTTCTAAAATTATTTGCCTCAGGTGTTTTGCTGTACTAATTCAATGGCTAATACATTTATTGATACTTAAAATAGAAACTGTTGTGTTTGAAAAGAATACAAACTAAAACTTAGTTATCTAAGAAAACAAAAATATAATGATTGCTCTTGACAATAAGGGTGCACATGAGTTTCTTGGTGGTGAATTAAACATGAGATTACACAACAGGACTTATCTATCTAGTCACAATTTGAGGTTATAATGAATTGTGTTAATAGATTTTAATCACCTTTGCATTCTTGGAATAAAGTCTAAAAGGCTTTAGGGATAGAAATTGATGTCCATAATTAATTTATCCTCTTCATCCTCCTTTTCCTCCTTGTCCCTTCTTCTTATAACAGAACCCATAAGATTTAACTGCTCTCTAGACAAACACTACCTATTGTTTAATCCCTCTCTTAGATAACTGTAACTTGGTGACAGTATAATCACTAATGGACTATGAGCAGAGTGGTGTATCAAATTTTAGATCATTTCATTAAAAATCAAACTTCCTGTTCTTGATTCTCTCTTACCATACACCACTAGTTGGAAATAGCAACAGCTGGTAAATCTCAAAAGCCATGCCACATGGGAGGCATAATTGTCCTGCTTGCCCATGTCACTAGAGGACCATGCATAATGCAGGATTTAATAAAAGAAAGAAACATTTATTGTTTCTGGGCTATTTCATTTAGACTCTCTTTAATATAGAACCTTATCCTAATAAAATAATAGAACATTACTTTTGTCAATTATTTCCTAATATTGAATTAAAATATTTCTACTTGTAACCATAGCAAAATATGACTATTTTCCCTTTTTTAGAACTTTTATCAGTTGTATTACTAAAGTTACATATGGATTTCTTATACTGAATAGATACTAAGCATATTTTTCTTTCATGGAACATTGAAATAAAGTTGAATTATTTTGTCTTTAGTCATATAATTGGAACTCAGTTTTGGAAATATCTGTTCCAAATCCTTACCTGAAAATATTGACTTTTAATATTTTTATTTTTAAATCTAATTAGTCAATTTAAAGGTAACAGCATGTTAGGGATAAAATTTGGTTATATATATATATTTTGTTATGATATTGACAATTTCCTCAGGTTTTCAAATTTGCTACCAAAATATTTTAATCTAATCCAAATTATGATTAACACTTTATATTTATAATTTATACACTTGCTGCCTTTACACTTAACACAATTTAAAGAATCACTTTCAGAATATATTTTCTCCATTTCATTAATATCATATACTTACGATTTGTGTTCAATGAATCAATAAGTAAATAAAAGAAAAAAATAAATTAAAAAAAAAAAAAAAAGAAAAGGGAAATTCTCATGTGTGTGAGATTTAGTTTTGTTTGAAGTTCTTTTTTATTGACATAATTGTGCAAATTTATGGGATACAGTGTCATAATTCAATAAATGTAAACCATGTATAATGATCAAATTAAGGTAATTAGCATTTTCCTCTCCTTCCATATCTATCATTTCAAACCCCTCTCTTATGGTTCTTTCTAAAATATATCCTATATTGTTGTGAACTATAGTCACCCTACCGTGCTGTAGAACACTAGAACTTATTCCTCCTATTTAAGTATATTTTAGTACCCATTATCTAAATTCTGTCTATCCTCCCTCCCTGCTACCCTTCCTAACCTCTAATGACAACTCATCAGTCTACTCTCTGTTTTTGTGAAATCAACATTTTTAGCTTCAGCTTATAAGCAAAAACATAACCTTATTTGTCTGTCATGGACTGGCCTATTTGCCTGACATAATGTCCTCCAGTTCCATTCATGTTGCAGGAAAGGGAAGGAAATTCTGACATGTTAAAATGTGAGTATCCCTTGAGGACACTATACTAAATATTACATGAGGTAGAGTCACATTCATAAAGACTAGAAGTAGGATAGTGGTTCTATAGTCTGGGAGAGGGTCGGAGTTGGAATTTATTATTTAAAATAGGTATGGAGTTCCATTTTGGAAGATGAATAATGTTCTGAAATAGATAATGGTAATAGCTGCACAACAATGTGAATATGCTTAGTGTCACTGAACTAAGTATATACTGAGTATATACTAAATATATATGTATATACTTATATATATTTATATACTATACTATATATACTTATATTTACTTATATATACTTATAAACTATATATATACTATATATAGTATATATATATACTGAGTATATACTAAACATTTAAGAATGATTAAGATGGTTTCATGTTATATGCATTTTGCCATGATTAAAAAATAAATAGTATATTCATGCCACACTATTTCTTTTATGTGATACTTAAATTCTGGCTCTATTTTCTTTCTCAGAGGGTAGACATAAAAATATAACATAATTACAGAAAATCAGATTATAGGGGGCTGGGGTAAGCCAGTGGGAGAGCACTTGCCTAGCATGTGGAGGCACTGGGTTCAAACCTCAGCACCACATAAAAAAAAAAAAAAAAAAAAAAAAAAAAAATATATATATGCCACTTATTTTCTAATATCTAAGCAAATACTTCCAATTAAAACTTACATTTTTGTAAATTTTAAGCAGCACAAATATGTTTAGGGATTTACCTACTGACTCATAAATTATCATCTCTTCTGTTTCTTGTACTGATTTGTTCTCTCTCATCTGTGTGGGAGTCTGTACATATTCTGTTGTTAATATTACGTACATTAGTAATGACTAATAGCTATCATTTCACATACTAATAACTAACTAATAACTAATAACTAATACTACATAACTAATAACTAACAGCTATCATTTCATTGAGCTCCTCTGTAGCATACGTTTTCCAGTAAAAATACTCAATGATTCATGGAACTCATGTCTGTAGTTCACCCCATTTTCCCAAGGTTCCAGTTTTCTCCAGATTTTGAAGTATTTGTCTGTAGCTGATTGATTTATTATCATTTTCAAAGAAACAAAACACTTCTGGGTCAAGTTTCCCAGTTGAGGTGGACCAACAGCAGCCACATTGTAATGGCTCTAGGTCTGACACATGGGAAACAGTTGAATTGCACTTTGGCGACAAAAAAGAACAAAAATGGATGCATAAATGGCTTCTTGGATAAGTGAACAGATCCCTAGGCCTAATCTATCACCTTTGGTCATGAGGACCATGAACACATAAAATCAGCAAGTGTTGCAATAGTGTTTCCATAAGGACCAAGAAAATTAAAATTCAGTAAAATTAGTTATATTAATGAAACGTGTATATAAAGATGTAAAACATCTCACTATGTGTTAAAGAAAACACAGGTTCATAACAATAGTATAAAATATATCTTAAATAATTTTGAAAATTATGAAAAACCATATTAAAAATTAGGAAGAACATTGATTTTGTTAAAATAAAAAGCAAACATTGCTAAAATTTCAATGTGTACAAAAGACAACAATTTCAAAACTGTATTATGTCACTAAAGTTTATGACTAGAATAATTTTTCTGATTTTATAATTGTTTATACAATGTTGTTTTAAAAGTCTTCCACAATCATACAAGGTATTATTGATAATTATAAATACCATAGAGTCTAGAAAAATCTAGAAGTTTTTCATCTAATATGTATTTTAAATCTTTCCATTTTGAATATATAGGGAAACATTCATATGTATATTTGAAAATAACTTTTATTGAGGTATCATATTTGTAGAGCTATGATTTCTCACTGATTCATCACCAATTTATCACTGCATGTGTTTATTGCCTAACTAAATGCTTTTTCCCTTGGAAGATTAGCAGAGATATTTCAAATAACGTAAAATTTGATGCGATTTGATGTGATCATTGGTTTGTTAAGAACTAAATGAGTTATACTAATCTACCTTGACTACTATTATGGCACAATATTTATTTTCCTATTTTTCTCACTTAAGAATAAAGCAAATATATCACTTAGGATTCTTTTGAAGAGGTTCATTTCCAACATGATTTGGTAAAATAATACAGCTGGGAGCATAATATATTTTTCAAAAGCTTAATGTGATTTTATAATCAGTTGCTTTTCCAAGAGTATTAAAAATGAAAGTTACAGTATCTTTTGGATGTAATAGAAAACAGAATTTTTTTATTGGATTGACATTGTGGGGATGACATAACCAAGTTATGCTTTTAGGAATCAATGTGTTTAGTGTGTGTGCGTGTGTGTTTGTTTAACAAATGAAGTTTAAATTTATATGCTCAGTATATTTAAATTATTTTTAAACTTCACTATTCCACCTAATTTTCTAGAACTTAAGTAAACCAAATGGTCTCTACTCATCTAACATTTTTATTTTTCATTTCACATGTTCAAATCTCAAATTACATTTTAAAAGTACATAGCATGCAGGTGTATGGTTGAACTATCGAAGTAGAACTTTTCCAGTCCAGCATATTCATTTGCAAATAAAAGTGTCATATGATAAAAATGTACAGATAGAGGACTGAGAAAAATTATAGATCTCCAGAAAACATAGTGTATGCCTTTTAGATCAAATCACATAGAGGAAAATGACTTGAGAATGATCAGGATGGAAACGTAATGCTTCAAATAATTTCAAAGAAATCAATCCCTGATATAAATTTTAAATCAATTAGATCTATGTACGCACACACAACACACACATATAATTGAGCAATATTCTAATCAATGTAGAAATTAACTTACACAATTATGCCAGAATATTTTTCACTTGATTTACCTTTAGGTCTATATCATATCCTAGCTTTCTGTTTAACAGTTAACTTTACCTTTCCTGCTTTCCATGAAACCTTTGTATGACCCCAAAATTTGAAGGTGCAATTTTGGCAAGTGATTAGGTCACAAGTGTAGAACCTTCATAAATGAGATTAGTGACATTATAAAAGAAATTCAGAGAGCCGTGCTTGCTCTTTTGCCTAATGAAGACACAGCAAGAAGACAGCCATGTGAACCAGAAAGCTCACCCCCACCAAACAGGAATCTGCCAGCGCCTTGCCCTTGGACTTCCCATCCTATAAAAGTATAAGAAAGTTATTGCTGTTGTTCATAAGCCACGCTGTGGTATTTTTGTTATACCATGCCAACCAGACTGAAGAACTTTGTAGAGACCCAGGGTTTCAAGGATGCCTAGGAAATGGAAAATCAAATTTAATAGGTGATAATAGTAGTCAGCTTCAAAATGACTCCCTGTAATTCTTGCTTCCTGCTATGCAGGCCCTCATTTAATCCACTCCACTCATGTGGGCCAGACTTAGTGAATTGTTTTTTCTCTTTTCTTTTTAATACTGCGAAAGTGTCACTTCTGAGATAACATCTGTAAAAATATGTATCTTTGTTTTACTCACACATTTGGACTCCATGCACGCTTTCTCTGAGGAAGTGAGTTTGTGTAGTGAGAGCTGTTCTATGAAAGCAAGCAAATTGCAAGAACCAATGAGAAACTGGGACCTTCAGTACAACCTTGAGGAACAACATCCACATGAATGAGCTTGCTGTGTCTTCCAGTGAGATTATAGCCCAACCAACATCTTAACTGTAGACTTGTGAGAAACTCTAAAGCAGAGCTGGGCTGCTAAGCCATGTGTGGTTTCTGATTCATAGATATGGGGAGAAAATAAATGTGATTTATTTTAATCATCTACATTTTGGATAAATTTGTTATGGATAAACAGATAACAAATACTATGCCCCTTTAACTTTGGTTTCCCCATTAAACCCAGCAAAAATCTATCGCAAAAGCTTAGGTGGATAGCTGAGGTTAATTTTAAAATAGGGTGGAAGAGATTTCAGTATCCAAATTTCACTCTTTTGCTATAATTCAGCATAGTTTTCCTGAAGCAAGATTAATTTATGTTGCTATCAGTGTCTGGTGGTCATGGATACAAAACCAGTGAATGTATAAGAAAATCATTCTCTACATGCTTTTGCTTGATTCTAAAGAGGCTATTAACTTTTGTAACACTACTATGATCTATTTGCTCTCTTAAAACAAATGGGAGAGCGGGGCGTGGTGGCGCATGCCTGTAATCCAAGCGACTTGGGAGGCTGAGTCAGGAGGATTGCGAGTTCAAAGCTAGCCTCAGCAACTTAGTGAGGCCCTAAGCAACTCAGTGAGACCCTGTCTCTAAATAAAATACAAAGTAGGGCTGGGGATGTGGCTCAGTGGCTGAGTGTCCCTGAGTTCAATCCCTGGTTCCAAAAAAAAAAAAAAAAAAAAAATGGGATATTTCTAAGGTGTCCATTATCTATATACTGTACATAGAATGCAGTCAACTCTAATTGTTATCCTATTTTAAAAATAGTGATTTCAATATTTACAGCACCCATTTGCAGGTAAATGGATGGAGCTGGAGAATATCATGCTAACCAAATAATTCAATCCACAAAACCCAAAGGCTGAATATTTTCTCTTACTTGCAGATGCTAATTCACAGTTAAGGGGTGGATGGGGGCTAGGGAATAATAGAGGTACTTTGCATTAGGCAGAGGGGAGTGAAGGGAGGGGAGGGGGCATGCGGGTAGGAAGGGTAGTAGAATGGATCAGACATTATTACCTTATGTGCATATATGATGACATGACCAGTACAACCAGTTGTACATCATGTACAAACAGAAGAATGAGAAGCTATACTCCATTTATATATGATGTGTCAAAATGCATTCTACTGTCATGTATCACTAATTAGAACAAAGAAAAAAGTGCTTTTGCCTTTTCAAAAAATATAATTTCATCTGAGTTATTTGCTTGAATTTCTAGTACTGAACAATCTTTTTGTTCTTAAATTCCAGTTCTATTATGAAATGTTAATCTACTAAACTCAAACTCACAGGTATATATTGGCATGCCATTAGATCTAGGCTCACTATGGCAGAGAGCATTTGATATGCAAAAGTACTACTATAATTTCAGTTGAGTATGATATTTTAAAATTTTGTGCTCATTTATTACTTTAACCATGATCTTTAAATTTATAGAAGTTGTAAGGGGATTTGAAATTCAAAATTTTACTGAAAAATTTGTGTGCATTTTAATACCTGAAAATCAATCTATGTAGTTCAAAGTAATCCAGTAGCTGTAGGATCTGCTCCAAATTTCATTAAAGACTGGGGAAATATTGACACACTGTATTTGAAGGAGTCATATGAGAATAAGGCCGGATTATTGAAAATACACTACTGAGATAGATAAATGGATGGATATAAAAACAGAAGAGAAAGAATATGTGAGAGAGAGATTCAAAATCCTTGCATGTCTAAATTATCTTTCGTTGTATGTTTTTATTTTTTCATTTATCTTTATTGAAATATAACTTACGTACCATAGAATTCATTAGTAAGTAAATGGTTTTTAGTGAACACAGTTAGGAAAACATCTCCATAATCCATTTTTACAAAATTTCTGTCTTCCAAGAATACTCAATCCCTTGTCGTCAACTTCTAGTTTCATTCTCAACCAGAGGTGACTTACTTTCCTTTCTGTTTATAGGGATATGCTTTTTCTGGATATTTTATAAAAAGATGAACCATATAATGAATTGTCTTTTGCATTAAACTTCTTTCTCTTAGAATGTTTTTAAGATTAGTTCATATAGTACATCACATGCATAGTTTGTTCCTTGTTATAGTTGAATAACATTCTGTTATTTAGAAATAGAATATTTTATTTAAACCTTTACCAACAGACTTTTGGAAAACTTCCAGGGAGGACTTATGACAAATATTGGAATAATGAATGTTGATATACAAAAATGTTAAATGAACATCTATTTTCATTTCTCTTATGTAAATACAACCAAAAGAAATGACAAAACTACATGCTACATTTGTGTTGAACTTTTGCAGCATGCTCCAGACTCTTGTCTAACATAACTGTACCTCTTCACACTTCCATCAGTAATGCCTGAAGGTTGTGTTTTTCCCATCGTACCCTCAAACTCAGGTTTGTCTTTTGTAGGATATGATACATAATGAGAAGAGATGTCTGATGTCTCAATCTTGTGGCTATATTCTGCTAGCTCATTATAGTTTAAATTTGCCATTTTCTTAATGACTAATGATATTGAACATCATTTCATGTGCTTATTAAAATTGAAATATCTTCTCCAGTGAACTACCTCTTTAAGCCTTTTTCCAGATTTTAAAATTGGTTCTCTTTCTTACAGTTCTCTGAAACACTGTTAATTTTTCTTCTTCTTTTTCTCTCTGTTCTTCAGATTTATTTCTGTATTTGAAGTACAATGATTCTTTCTTCTACTATTTCAAATTGACTATTGGTGTGCTCCAGAGACTCTTGTACTTTGATCTTTATCTTCTTCAACCGGGGGATTTTCATTTATATCTTTTAATAATTTATTTTATTCATGGATATTTTTGGGTTGAGTTGTCCTCATATGTTACTTTAGTAATTTGAAAATGTTTTTCATTAGTTTTAAAAACATAATTATAATAGCTCTTTAAAAATCTTACCTACTGATTTAAATATTAAAATTTTATATTGACTGCATTTTACTTGACTGTGGGCCACCTATTCCTCTTTGTTTAAATTGACATTTTAGGGCTGAGGATATAGATCAGTTGGTAGAGTGCTTGCCTCACAAGCATAAAGCCCTGGGTTCAATCCCCAGCACCACAAAAAAAAAAAAAAAAAGTAAATTGACATTTTACATGTTTATTTTAGTGAGTTTGGATTCTGGATTCTCTTCTAAGTGTTCTTTGTTTCTATTTTCTTTTCTGTTGTCATGATTGTTGGCATTTTTTAAACATCCTAATTGATTTGAACCTGAAGAATATCATAGTGTTTGTCCACAGAGATCTCCAATCATTTTTAAAATTTAAATAGAAAATTTCAAGCCTGGGTCCTAGAGGTCTCCCTTGTGCCTGCACAGCTTAGTTCAATTGGCCATGGTGTACAAGTTTTGCTCAAACACCTTGGGTCCAAAAGGTTACCACCCTTACTGAAGGATGTGAGAGCGTGTTTTTAAGCATTCCACATCTTTATTTTTGGTTGGCCATCTAATGACTTTCTGAGATTGTTCACACACACACACACACACACACATACACACACATGCACAAATATATATACATAGTTCATCAATAAACATTTCTCAGTTGGAGTAGGGTAAGGTAGTGCACGCCTATAATCCCAGCACTTGGGAGGCTGAGGCAGGAGGATCGGGAGTTCAAAGCCAGCCTTAGCAACTTAGCAGGGCACTAAGCAACTCAGTGAGACCCTGTCTCTAAATAAAATACAAAATAGCGCTGGGGATGTGGCTCAGTGGTGGAGTGCTTCTGGGTTCAATCCCCAGTACCAATAAATAAATAAATGAATAAATAAATAAATAAATAAATAATTCTCAGTTGCTTGTGTATCTTTGTTAATTATGAGATTTGGTCTGGTTTTATCATTACATTTAGAGGAGAAGATTTACTGAACTTCTCATTTCATCATGGGAAATGTCCAACTAAAATCTTTCTTTGCTCCTTTCAAGAGCTGTGTGCTATTTCTGATGAGTGTAGGGTTCTGGCCTCACAGTCTCTTCTTACTCAATAGTCTATTCATGTTATTTCACCATTTCCCACACTGCAGTACTGCTGATATACTGAATGTTTCTATTTCCCTTTCTTTTTAAAATCCTTGTTTTGCCTCTCTGGAAGTTTGTAATTTATCTTCTCTGTCCCTAGAGTTTAGTAGCTTCACCAGGGTTTAACTCATGGGGGTCGTAATTTAAAAATATTTCAAACCCAAGAGAATTCAGCTTCTTCTCTAATGACCACATCCTGTAGTTTTAATTGAGTTTCTTTATCTAAAGAAATCTGGTGGTATCTACTTGCTTCCAATTTCAAACAAAGAAAGCAATATATTTTATATAGACATTTGTTCCAGCATGCTGCCAAGGGGTACAAAGGCACCCACTCTCTACACAAATATCTCAGAAAATTGTTGCTTCTCACATAAAGTTGTGGTTCCACCAATATGCTGACATTTACTTTCTCCAAGGAGGAAGCTGGAAAAAAGACAGAGTTAAAATTATATACTGAAGCTATATTTTTATCCACCCATAAAATTCAAAGTATCTCTGACCACTTTAACTATGTGATAATAGTATTGTCAAAAGTCCAAAGATTTGACATGCAATGATAACATACCACATATCAGATACATTTGAAATGTTAACTTTTAAGTATGTACATTTTTTCCAACTTTTTCCCTTTTCTTTACATTTGCATGTTATTCTACCTGTGCACATTTTTAAAAAATCTTTCATTAGAAGCAGACCTAAATGCCTCACTGTTCCTCAGAATCTTCCACTATTGCTCAAACTTGATTCTCTGTTAAACTGTTTGTTACTCACATAGATGCAGAATTCTAAAAAAAATTCCACACGTATATCTACAGAGAATCCAAGACTCTTAACACTGGGTTTCAAAATATGCTTTTAAAAATATTTAAGTCTTCCCTTTCTGTCCCTAAATATGAAGTGAAAGCAGGTCTGTTAATGTTTCTGCCTGAGGGCCTTTTCCTTCCCCATGTTCCTAAACCAGATACTTAAGAAGTGGCCCTCAACTTGCTACCTTTCTTTTTTCTCCAGGCCTACAATATTCCAGACACGGGCTGCTCTGCCTGTCACAGATATGGAATAAAGACAATATGAAACAGCAAAAACTGACCCACAGTAAACACCCAACATGAGTGGTAAATGTTAGTTTTTGTAATTTTGTAATTGGCAACATTTAAGTACCACAGCTAAATTTAACTTATCTTGGTCAATTCACATTTAAAAAATAATTTTCCATACTTCTCTTAAAATTCAGTAAATGAAATGTTTTAGTTTTCATTACATTCCCTGCAAAATTAATAGCAAGAGAAAGAAGGTAATCGTGGTAAACCACCTACCTTTCTTAAGGATATTGTCATTACTATAGAAATATTCTGCTACTGAGTTATTGAAATTTTTTTTCATTTCTCATGAGCTGCATTCCCAGAAAAACCACAAATCATTCACTAAGGATTTCATTTGTGTCTGCTTACTTAGTAGACCTATCATTACTCAACTTTAATGAGCCCTAGTCAGGTCTATAATCTCACTGATTTTCTGAAATAAGTGAGCCCAAAGTCTTAGACACAGGGCTACTCAATTACAAATTATGAAACCCAGACAATAAAGGCACAATGAGAATACTCTGAGCAAATGAAATAAAATAAAATAATTATTAAGCAACTTGGGATCTGCCAAGAAAATTATTTGGTCAAAGTTTGCTTTAAAGCAAAATAGAAAGTATTTTAGGTTTTTCAGGCCATGCAGATCTGCTGTTGAAGCTTGAAATCAATTGTATACCTGCATTTGGTTATGAGTGAATGAATGAGGACATTAGCCAATAAAACTTTATTTTAAATAACTACATATTTCTTGAATTTAATAGAATGATTCTTTTGTTTTGGATGCAACCAGATCTATACCACTTTCAATTCCTATTTATTTGATGATGTGAAAAAAGTTTTTACTCTGACTCATATTCTATTTGGTTTGAAGAATTCCTTTTATGATTATTCACAAAAATATTAGAATAATTATTTTACTCATTCAGGATTAAATAAGCAATTTTATAATAGGCACTTTGAGTTGAAAAGTGAAAGTTAAACTAAACCTGAAAAATAGCTATCACGGTTAAGAGTAAACTATTCTTCTGTGAAGTTATTTTTGTTTTAACTTTACAAATACATATAAAGCTTATGAAAATCTAAATAATACCTAAAATATTTTGGACCATGGATTAAGTTGCTAGTTATTATCAGTAATGATGTTTTTGTATAAATGGTCATATCTTCATTACACCTGTAATCTAATTAAGGTTGTATGAAAATAAAGGGTCTGGAAGCACAAAATAAATAAAATATTAAGCAATCACTAATTAGGTAATCATTTATCTAACTAATCTTTTCAGTTACATATTTTAAACTTATTATAAATTACTTATATCTCATATAACTAATTTATATTTAAGTTTCATGTAATCATGTTCCTT
Organism: Glaucomys volans; assembly: GCA_020662805.1. Taxonomy (NCBI): domain Eukaryota; kingdom Metazoa; phylum Chordata; class Mammalia; order Rodentia; family Sciuridae; genus Glaucomys; species Glaucomys volans. The sequence goes on from JAJEJO010052039.1 coordinate 66,195, forward strand.
AACTACAACAAATTTTTGTTTTATGAACTTACTTGTTTTGTCCACTGATGTTTTCTTGGCAATTGAAAAAAATTTAACAATAATTCAAAAATAATAATATAGTAAAATGTTATGTACTTCACTAGTTTTCAGGCTAATTTTACTTTAAATTCTTAAGTTGTATCTACATTTAAACTAACAACTATGTAATGGTATTTTAATTGAAGAACTTTTTATTAGTTCTTTATAGTTTGCATAATATTGAGGTTCATTTTGACATAATTATACAAACGTGTAGTAAAATTTTCTCCAATTCAGTTCCCAGTATTTCGCCTTTCTCTTCTCACTTCTCTCTCTGTCTCTCACTCTCTCTCTCTCTCTCTCTCTCTCTTTCTCTTTCTCTCTCTTATTCCCTTTCTTCTATTTACTTGAATTTTTAAAAGTTTAATTGGTTCATTATTGATATACATGAAGGTGAAATTCACTGTGCCGTCTTCATATATGTACATAGGAAAGCTTGGTCAGATTCATCCCACCGTTCTTCCCTTTCTCACCTGTCTTCCCTCCCCTTCAATCTGCTTCCTCTTTTCCACTGATCTCTCTTCTATTATCATAGGATTCCCCTCCCCTTTTTCTTCACCCTTATTTTAGTCTAGCTTCTGTATGCAAGATAAAATATTTGACCCTTGCATTTCTGGGTTTGGCTTATATTTCTTAGCATGATGTTCTCCAATTCCATCCATTTACTGGCAAATGTCATGATTTCATTCTATTTTATTGCTAAGTAAAACTCTAGTGTGTGTGTGGTGTGTGTGTGTGTGTGAGCGTGTGTGTATTACATTTTCTTTATTTGTTCATTTCTTGATAGAAATCTGGACTGGTTGCATACTTGGGTATTGTGACCTGTGTGCTATAAACACTGATGTGACTCTATCACTCTAGTATGCTAAATTTAGATGTTTTGTATATATACTAAGGCAGAGGATAGCTGGGTCATATGGTGCTCATTCCTAGTATTTTGAAGGATCTCAATAGTGTTTTAAAGAGTGGTTGTTCTGATTTTCAGTCTATCCAATGTTTGTGAAAACATTTTCCCCCACATCCTCACCAAACTATGTAATAATCTTAAAGCACTGTTACCTTTTATAAATGACAAACCATTTTTCTTAAAGATTATTTATATGTAATGTAACAAAATTATACCCTCACATTCTGATGTATTATAAACTATCTCTTCCAGTGGAGTTTGTTTTACTTAATAAAATTTTATCAAATAAAGTTAATAATAAAATTTAATAAAAAACTCTTAAGGAATTTGAACAAATGTAAAAATGTTCCCTGTAATTGAAGTTATTGAGTGACTGGAAAGGGCAATAATAATTATATAACAAATTACAATTCTTGGGGGAAATTTAATTTGTTAAAGCATTGAATACACAGAAAATAGATAAATTGAACTTTAGACATGAGCACTGTAATATCTGAAATTATAAATGCATTGCATGGGATTAATTATAGATAATACATTTCAAAAACATGACTTATGAACTTGAGAACATAGCCATAAGATTGTCTTAAAATATTAAAAAATTCAAAATAAAACTAACAGTGTATCAGTGAGCTCTGTGACAACATCATGAGACTATTGCATATGCAATTAGAGTCAAAGGAGAAAGGGGACGGCGTACAGCATTTATTTGAAGATATAATGTCCAAAAGTCTTGGAATTTGGGGAAAATTTTAAATCTACATATACAAAATCAATGTAGTCTGAGCATAAGCAATATAAATAAAACCACACCAAGACATACAACAATGAAATGGTTCCCAACCAATGATAAAAAGAAAAATCTTTAAAGTAGACACAAAGGTAGAGATTTGATGTAGTCGAACAAAAATAGTAATAGCAGTTCATTTCCTGTTAGGAAAAAAAAATGTAAGTGAGAAGGCTGTGGAGCTATACGAAGTACTGAAGAGGAAAAACAGACCTGTTAAAATACACTTTATACTCAGCAAAAATATCTTTTAAACCTTAAGATGAAGTATTTTCCAAATACAAAAAGAGAATAGCTACCTGCTAAAGATGGCATAGATTTTCTTCACAGTCCTAGCAATTTTCTTCTATGATTTTCTTATTTTTGTTATCTAGAGACCATTACAGCATTCCTACAAGCTATGTGCACTGAAATAATTATTAGATTGGTTGAGTCATCAAGCCCCAGTCACATAATGACTTATATTGCAGCTTGATTGTGCTGTGAAATGTTCTCTTCTTCTAGTCCCCACTCATAACTGGCAGCTTCATGTGTAATTATGTAGGTAATCCAAAGTGACCCCCTAAAATATGTTATTTTACATCTCGAATTGTGCTCATTTCTCATAGTGGATGGCTAGAGGTGCAACAACTTGACTTTTTCATTGGATGGGATACCTTAATATGCCCCAAACTACCCAAATTCCAGAATTTAGACTAGGGAGACAAACAAATAAAATTTTGTTGGCTATCTTCTGGTCTTTCACATAACACACTTGCTACTTCTTGCTCATCCAATCTGATCCTCACAATGTCCTCAGTGCTGCATGCCACTCAAATACTTCGGGAAGTGTTAAGATGACCAAGATCTCTACAGACTACAGTATGTTTCATGGAAAAGAATAATTGGCATAGCCACGATATTTCTTTCTAGAACTACACTATTGGTCTTCCCAAGTAAAAGCAAACTACTTGTAATGATCTTTGCAGACAATAATTGATCAAAAGGGATTAGTCACATCAGTGACTGCATGTTAAGTGCATCACAGGATTGTGATAAAGTGAGTATGGACCCCTGAAGATAGCCACATCTTAATCCAAGAAGCCATGATTATACTATACCTTAATGACAAAGAGATGTTGAACAGGTGATTACATTAAGGATCTTGAGATGGGGAGATTATCCTGAATTATCCAGGTGGACCCAATATTAATCAGATGGGTATTTATAAGAAAAAGGAAAAAGGATCAGAATCAGAGAGAGAGAAAGAGAGATGTGACGGCAAGAACAGAGTTTCTTTAGAAGAGAGGAGGTAATGCTGCTGAATGAAGTTGGAGGAAAGAAACCATGGCCAAGAAATATAGGCAACCACTAAACACTGGAAAATGAAAGGAATGGATTTTTCCCCAGAACCCCCACAAAAACTTGGCAATACAGACCCCTTGATTTTAGCATATTTATTCCAAGTTTAGATTACCTGAACAATAAAATGATATATTTATGTAGTTTTTTATTAATGAAGCTTTTGGTAAATTGTTAAAGCAAAACAAAAAAAATATATTAAAATTGTGCTTGTGTTGACTTGTTCCAATAAAGATACCATATCTGCACTTGAAGATGGGGTAGTAAATCCAGTTCAGTTGTCCTATCTCCCTGAGGCTTTATGTTCTCTTCATGTGTTCTACCATAGCTGATCTGGTAATTCAGTCTCATGAACTGTAGTGAGTCCAAGTTTCAGTCAACCGGAATAACCACATCTACGTAAGATAGCATACTTATTCCCGTACTTATTCCAGAATGTGTAGTAAATTCACTGACTGTAGGAAACACAGCCCAAGAGAAGAGTTACTACTTCTAAGGCTGACTTCAAGGTCTCAAGGAACAGTATCCTCAGCCACACATATGGGTCTTACAAGATATCCTTAGAAAGAACACAGCCACGGCTCCCTAAAGACAGAGTAGGGGCTATGGTCAACTTGTCAGAAGTGTGTTCTCTGTTATGGTTTGGATGTGAGGTGTCCCCAAAAAGTTCACTTGTGAGACAATGTAAGAAGATTCAGAGGAGAAATGATTAGATTTTTAGAGTCTTAACCTAATCGGTGAATTAATCCCTGATGGTGTTAACTGGTTGGCAACTGGAGGCAGGTAGGGTGTGGCTGGACGAGGTGAGAATTGGGACTTGGCTTTGGGGTGCATTTATATTTTCGTATCTGGTGAGTGGAGTTTCTGCTTCCTGGTCACCATGACGTAAGCCACTTCCCTCCACCACCCTCTCCTTCCATGATGTTCAACCTCACCTTGAGCCCCGAGGAATGGAGCCTGCCTTCTGTGGAGTAAGACCTCTGAAACGGTGAGCCCTCAAACAAACCTTTCCGCCTTTACAGTTGTGCTGGTCAGGGCATTTAGTCACAGCAGCAAAAAAAGCTGACTAAAACACTGTGCAAGGAGTGTGGAAAGCTATTCACAAGGAGCATTGTCTCACTAGAGGCTTGGGTACTAAACCACCTGAACCGGGTGCCAAGGTAAAGCACTGGTTGCTAAGTGTCCCTGGCCTTGGAATGCCCAGGAGGAACCAGAATGGAGAGACTGTGAGCACTGAAGGAGACTGCTGCTGGGAAAGCGGGGGCATGACAAATTAACACAATGACAGGAAGCACAACTTTGTTCTGTGATGCCTCTCCACATTCCTACACTGACAAAGCTGCAGTGTCAGGTGTTAATTGAAAAGTATTTAGAGGGGTCAGATTCATTTTCACAGAGTAGGCAAAAAGGGTGAATTTATAGCTTAGAGACAATCAATCAATAACTGGCACACCAGCTCAAAAAGCTAAAAATGAACACCATGAGATCATCTCAGTTCCTAGTTTATCCAAACTCAGTTTCTGATATTTTTCAGCCTTTCACTTGCATGCTAAGTAAAAAAAACTTCTGGAATGATATATTCCAGATTTATATTGGTTTCATTTAATAAACACATTCTGTCCACTCCTAGTATGATCTTAAAATAAAAATATTGCCGAAGTATTGTCATTCATTTTCTTAGCTATGCTATTGAATTCACAGCATTTATAAATTCATAATGATATTTCTTCCATTTGTTCTGCTATTTCTAGCTGTAAACTCAATTTTAAATTGGAAAAAATATGCTTATATAAGTGTTATGAAATTCACTTGCAGATCTTCTGGCACATTTTTCATAAATAAAAATAAGCATATTTCAGGCAGAATTCCAAAACATAGAAAAATGATTGAATTTGATCATGAGGGGAAATCTCCTTTGGCTAGAAAGAAACTAATCACACATTCGGAGAGGAAATTTGCATATTTTATATATTTATTTTTTTAAATGGTTCATCTCAAAATAATACAGAAGGCAACAGTTAGAGAAGATATATGATTTCTATAGCATATAAACTGACCAACGAAGATAAATAATTTCTACAATATTTTTATCTTGTGAAAGCATTACAGGTTAAACAATGCAGAGTTAAATATTTTCTAGCCATAGGAGCTATTTTTATGATAAGCATTGTATTCATTTTAATTATATTACTTTTAATTCAAACACAAAAACCTTACTGAGAAACATATTTATGCCCAAAATTCCACTTAATATCATCCTATAGAACACACAGAGACAAACCCACAATAATAGTTATCTCATTCTAGACAGATATGCCAAAAACATACATTAGAGAAAAGATAGCCTCTTCAACAAATACTACCAGGAAAACTGGAAATCTCTGTTTAGTAGAATGAAATTTAACCCCTATCACCCTGCACAAAACTCAGGTCAAAAGTAGATCAAGGACCTAGGTATTAGACCAGAAAACTTGCACATACTAGAAGAAAAGGTAGACCTAACATTCTGACATACTGACTCAGGAACTGACTTCCTTAAAAGACCCTTAAAGTGTGCAAGAAGCAAATCAATAATCAATAGATAGGATGGCATTCAACTAAAAATGTTCTTCACAGCAAAAGCAACAATCAAGAGAGTGAAGAAAGAACCTACAGAATGGGAGACAATCTTTGCCACCTGCACCTCCGATAGATTATTAATTTTCAGGATTTATAAGGGACTCAAAAACCTTAATACCAAAACCAAAACAAATAACCCAATTAACAAATGGGCAACGGAACTGGACACTTCACAGAAGAAGAAATACAATGGTCAACAAATATATGAAAAAATGTTCAGCAACTCTAGCAAATAGAGAAATGCAAACTGAAATTACACTGAGATTCCATCTCACTCCAGTCAGAAGGGCAGTTATCGAGAATACAAGTATTAATAAATGTTGGGAGGATGTGGGGGAAAAGGTGCATTTATACATTGCTGGTGGGAATGCAAATTGGTGCAACCTCTGTGGAACACAGTATGGATTCCTCAGAAAATTTAGAATGGAACCACCATTTATGCCAGTTGTCCCACTCCTTCGTATCTATGCAAAGGATTTAAAATCAACATTTTACAGTGATGCAGCCACATCAATGTTTAGAGCAGCCCAATTCATAATATCTAAGCTATGGAATCAACCCAGGTGCCTTTCAACAGATGAATGGGTAAAGAAAATGTGTATATATACACAGTGGAATATTAGTTATCCATAAAAAAGAATGACTTTTTGACACTTGCCAGCAAATGGATGAATCTGGAGACTATCATGTTAAGTGAAGTAAACGGGTCCCAAAAATCCACAGGTCAAATATTTTCTCTGCTATGTGGGAGCTAACCCACAACAAGTAGGGAAGGTGAGGGGAAGAATTGAAGTGCAGTAGATGAGATGATGGAAACTGGAGGAAAGGGACAGGAGATAGGAGAAGGAAAGACAGTGGAATCAATCTGACATAATTTTCACATGTGCATATATAAAAACAAAACAGTGAATCCTGCCACCATGAATATCCATAAGAATGGGACTCTAAATAGAATAAGATATATTCCATACTTTTATTACATTAAAATGAATTCTGCTATCATGTATAACTAAAAAGAATCAATAAATTTAAAAAGTATATTGGACGATTGACCCTAAAAAATAAATAACATCATTTTATTATTTCATACAGAATCATTAGACATGAATGACTACCAGAATGTCAAAAATAAAGAACTTGTAGAAAACTCGTTTAGAGAGTGAACTGATTTTTTAAATTGTAGTACATTTTAAATTATGTAACACATATATACGTTTTTGTTATAATACACTGCAAAAAACACTGGTTTCTTTGGAAAATTGTGTTATCTTGTGAACCAATATACTAAACAAGATATGTGATTCACATTATTGATACTATCAGCTTAACGTTAGAGCATATTAGAAATTTGGACAAGTAATCCTTTCTTTTAATTAAAAGTGATTTTTATTTTATTTTTTAAAATTTTTAAAATTTGTACAGACTGCATTTTGATTCGTTGTACATAAATGGGGTACAACTTTTCATTTCTATGGTGGTGCATGATGTAGATTCACACCATTCATGTAATCATATATGTACATAAGGTAATGACGTCTGTCTCATTCCACTGTCTTTCATATCCCATCCCTTCCCCTCTCATTTCCCTCTTCATAACCTTAAGTTCCTCCATTCTTCTCTCACCCCCCCATCCCCCCAACCTGATTATATTATCATCATGCACTTATCAGGGAAAACTGACCTTTGTTTTTTGGGATT
>JAJEJO010052039.1:74006-93376 GCA_020662805.1 Glaucomys volans
CTTTATTTCACTTTTACAAAAATAAATTGTGAGTCAGCCCGCTAGATAGTCCACAATGGGAAGAAAAGAGTATCTGAGTTGAAACCTACTTCACATTCAGCAGGCAAGGCTGAGTCACCACCACCCAGGCAAAGACTCAGTGCTTCTTGATATTTGCTGTTCTATAATTGGCACAATGGAAAGAAGACCCAGCATCAGTGAACCTGCCCAGCTTCCATTTACTTTTGCATCTGAATCTGTAGTTTGTGTTTTCTCCCTCTATCATCATTGTTTGTGTGATAGCAAATATTAGCATAGCAGGAAATTCCATCTTCTGTCTAATTTTCAAAATTAGTCCTATAAGAAAAATGTCATGGTTTTTCCTAATGGTAACTCCATAAGAAAAATTATTTTGCAAATATCATGAAACCAATAAACATTTCTGTTAAGAAATCTTGATTACACATTGTTTAACATAGCCTTCTTTAAGAAAATGCAAGACCTTTAAAGATTTTGTAAATATTTTATTTCTATGACAGTTTTGAGTTGATATTTTTCTGAATCTTAGAAAAATTCAAGTCTTAGAAAAGAGACTCTGGGTGTTACCTATTTTGTGATAGAATTTATATATGGAGTTAAAGTTCATAATAATTAAAAATATGAATATTTTAAGTTTTCAAAATACTTTTTAAAAAAAGGTAAGGAGAATTACTGGTGTGTTTTACTTTACATATCTTCCCCTTTATTTTCTACATTGCAATCAAAATAAAATATAAACTCTAAAATGAAGTTTGGAGCATAAAATAGTGTTTTCTACATAATAGCCTCACAAACCTTCCAGAAGTTATATGAAACAACTGGCCAAATTTAAAAAAAAAAAAAGTCATTATCCAATGTCAAAAATAATTTTTACCTCTACTTTAGTTCCAAGGTGAATTTCAGCTCTGGTGAAATTCAGTGCTTCACAGAAGTAAAAATTACTGAAATTTCAATTAAAAAACTAGGGGGAAATCATGATTACAGAAAAAGTAAGTAGAATGTAAGTAAAATACAGGATCAAATTCCTACCAATCAGTCATATCTTCTAATTTATATTTGGAATTGTATTTTAAGCATAAGAAAGTGAATTATAATCATATGTTTCAAAGAAATAATTTTTATAAAACTGTCTTTTGTATCTTAATTAAATTATAATAAATGCTTGATGATCATTATTCAGATTCCAGGGGCACATCATACTATCTTAATAAATATAAGCACAGACACGCATATACATGCAATGTTTTTTTTAAATGTGATTGGAGATGGGGAAATGAAAAGGTAATATTTTAACAAAGATGTGAATGAATTTGGTGAACATCTGCGTAACTGGAAAGAAACTATTTCAGGTAAAAGAACAGCAAAGGCCCTGAGGCAGGAATCTGCTTGGTAGTCATCACAGCAAGGGAGGAGGCCAGAGTGACTGAAGTTGAACGCCTGAGATGAAATGAATTAAAAAATAAATAAAAAAGGATGTATGATAATCAGATTTTAGATCATTTTGGACTTTATAATCATAGCAAGGACTTTGGGTTTAATTTTAAACGTGGTAGAATGTTTTTAAGGGATTTAAAACATGGAAATGATGAAAAGACATGTTTAACATGTTTTAAAGTATCACAATTTTATAATAACAAGTGTGTAAGGTGGAAAGCAGGAGATCAGTAAGAAAGTTATTTCCATGGTGACTTAGAGTGGGAGTGTGACTGAACACCATGGGTTCACCCCTTAGTGAGTGCAAAGCTGATGAAGCACAGCCCAGGAGACAAGAGTGAAGTCGGGTTTATTGTTTGCACTAAGTAAGGAGAACACTGGTGATACCTTCAAAAGGAGTGTCCCTCCAAGCACAGACAGCAAGGGGGTTACTAGTAAAATTCACACTTACCCATACAGAAACACTGGAGAGTTGGACCCATTTCTGAAAAAGCTCGGTCGGAGGTCACACTTCTTCCTACATTGCATATTCAAATATTGGTAGACAGGAATGCCTTTGGGTGGAGAATTCAGTGTTATAATGAGCAATATTTACTCTAGGTCACCTAAGAGTGGGTCAGAATGACTCTGAAATTTTGGCTGGTTTCTTGTAAGTTTTTCTGGAGTGCCTTATCTGAAACAAGGACAGAGATCTTTGAAGGAACATTAGCAGTCATTTAAAGGGACAACAGCTTTCTTCTCCTTAAGTATAGGGCAATGCCCCTAAAAGTACCAGCCTAGAGGGTAACTGTAGCAGTGGAGAAAGTAGCACGTGGTCAGAGTCTACATGTATTCATGCATTTGAATGGTATAACCAATATGTTTCACTGATGCTATGCATGATAGGAGTTGAAGAGTAAAAGATGACGCCAAATCACTTCTCTGACAAACTTCTGCAATAAATTTTTTTTTTTTTTTTTTTTTTTTATGATTTAGGGAAAACTCGAGGAAGAGCAGGTATTACTTTTGGATGTGATAAGTCTGAAATCTCAATTAGATATCTGAACAGAGAAAGAGATATCATATATTATTTGCAGGATGCCAACCATTGATTCATCAAGACTGACTTTCTACCATTTCTCACTTTGTTTTGGGCCTTCAACCCCTTTACTCTATTTTTCATCGGGTTTAGCCAGTGGAGAGACTCAGTGAGAGAAGAAAGTAAGTAGAGAAATTATGAATATTAGTTATTTTGATTCCAGCTAGGATCATATCAGGTTTGTCTCCCTTTAAGAGAGGTCATTGAATCCGTCAAGACAATCTTTTATATTACTTTATCTAGCATTTGGACACTGTTTCCTTTCATAAAACATTTTGGATCCAGTGATATTTAAAACTCTATTATTTTAACTTTGTTCTATTAAATGATCTTTTGTGGTTTCTCTATTTTGTGTCCATACTCACAAACTTCAAAAATCATCCTAATAAAGGCATGTCTTCTAATTTATGATTTGACTGATTTGGCCCCAGGTATTAAAAAACAAATCTAGATAGAATTCTTGGATTTCGATGCTCATATTTTAAAGGAGCTCAGAGATAAATACTTGACTGGGGGAAAATGGAACACAGGGTTCTGTATATAATACAATCATTATCAGTATAATTTATCAACATTGGCAGTATAGGCATAGGTATAGCATAGGTTGAGGTCAAGGTATTATGAAAGCAAGCACATAGGATAGTTGTTATGTGACAATAGTGTTCATAAAATTCAGAGGAACCTGGAGTTTTGGAAAGTTGCTAAAACATGTACACAAGGGGGAAAGGAAGTTAAAAGAGATGGAGGTACAATTAATAACAGCATAAAAATTTCAAAGGAGGCTGTCCTCTGCAGCAGCTGGGAATTTCAGAGGGAATCAGAAAGTAAGAGATGTAGAGTTAGATTGCTAAGTAAATGTTCTATACTCCACAGGTCTCATGTTAAAGTAAAGACACTGGTAGGAAAAAGATAGGACCCTGAAACATAGGAAGAGGAAATTTAGACAGACATAGAGAAGATCAAAATTTCAAGTTCCACATTTTTCTAATCCTTCTTTGTCACTGGAGAAAGATCGCCTTCCTCTTTTCAAAAAATTCTGATCCTCCTTTGCATAAAGATCTTTGTATCCTCACTGAATAATTTTTTTTTGAAAAGTGAAGCTGACTTTCCTCGAACCTACTATCACCACTGGCTGCTGCCATCCTTTAACAAGATTCACGCCACTGAGCCCTAGCATGAGCGATGACTGTCCATCCCCACACTATTAGGTGACAGCCACGGTGGAAAGATAAAAGCTACTACACCCACTTCTGCAGGAGCCCGGGGCACACAGGTGGGAGGTATAACTCAGATGATTGAGCAAGGTGGACAAAACGTAAGATTCGGCTGGTCGCAGTCCTTGCCACATGCATGTTTTTCCAGGATTTAGGTTTAATGAGTTGTCTTAAACAACTGGAAGAGAAGTAACTCAGTCTACTCTGTAAATAAATTCAGGCTTAGACTCAATATGACCTATGATTAATGAGATAAAATTTGGAACCTTCCTGGCATACTATAGAAGAGTCCTAAAGCTCAGGGAGTGGTTTCTTCTTCTTTTTTTTTTTTTTTTTTTTTTTCTCGGTACTGGGGATTGAACCCAGGGGCACTCCACCACTGAGCCACATCCCCAGCCCTATTTTGTATTTTATTTAGAGACAGTGTCTCACTGAGTTGCTTGGGGGCCTAAGTTGCTGAGGCTGGCTTTGAACTCCCGATCCTCCTGCCTCAGCCTTCCAAGTGCTGGGATTGCAGGCCTGCGCTCAGGGAGTAGTTTCTAACACTCACTGTTATTCTGCTTCCCCTGCCCTGCAGGTTGTGGAAGGAACACATAAAAAAACCTATTTTTAGTATGCAGGAAAACTAGAGAGTTATTTCATTATGGGGTTAGAATTAACAAAGGAGCACTTGAACTACAGGGATATGTATTTACATGAAATAAGAATTACATAATAAGATGAGAAACCACAAATGAAGACTTGCTATTTAAAGTAAGGTTGCTTACAGCAAGCTAGACAAGCTAATAATGAGAGGCTTGGGAATGAGAAATCATAACTGTATTAGAAGATAGTATCATTGCACCTGTTGTCTTCTGAAGCCATGGTTCTCTTTTCTTCCAAACCTCCTTCCAGTACTGATTTTCATAGGCTACTTGGTTTATGAGCTTTAATGTTCTGTTTTTCCTTGTGATTTAAGTTTTATTCTTACATACTATATCTTAAATCCAATCTAAATGGGGATAACAATAGTCCCTACCACGTGAGGTGCTTGTAAGGATTAAAAACTTCATACCAAAAACACACATAAAACAGTATATTCGATAAATCTTAATTCTTTCTAAAACTAATAAGATTATGTCTTACAAAAACTGAAATATCAACTTGATCTGTTGATCACCTGAATATATTATCTCACTGTTTTTTCGCATGTATATTTATGTTGTAGTCTACACTTCTTCAAAGACATTCTATTTTTGACTGCTTTATTTTCATATTTCACTTTCCAGATCCAAATAAATTAGCTCTAATTCAACTAATTTGTACTTATTGTATATTACTCATTTGTCATTTTAATTATTCTTTGTGTATTTATGCTATTAACTATTATAGAAAACCCTGATTGGACAGTAAAAATTGCTATGGGGCGCAACTTAATAACAGACCATCCACCACTGAGAAGTCCAAATTTGAGAGTCTTTATTAAGCAGGCTGGCTGACTGTCTCACACAAAGCCCCAAAAATGGCTATTGGGAGAACAGCCCCGACCATAGGGTTGCAGGGGTTCTTATACCAAAAATCATATCAATCATGTGTCTGTTGCTATGATTCCAAATTACAAACTGACATCATGAAATCCTCAGCAGAGGGGGAAGTGGGTCAAAATGACCTTTACTGAGGTACAAACTAAAGAATGGTTACTAATAGTTACTAACATAGGAATCAAAAGAGAACAATTTTTTGTCATGTAAGAATTGCCATTTTGCATTGTTAAACATGTCATGCTAAGTGACTGATGATGGGTACAGAGGTGGGGTGTTCCCATGGGAGAAACTAAGCAATTGTTGATAGGTACAGAGGTGGGGCATTCCCATGGGAGAAGCTCATTTCCTACATACCATGGAGTCTCAGAGCAAAATGGAGTCTGTTTAGTCATTGCCCATATAGACTGGCCTGTAACATTTCTATGGAGCCAAATCTGTCAACCCATCACAAAATCACAGTTCATTCAGGTAACATTGCAATAGAGGGAAAGATATCTCATTATATAACTGAATGCAGTTGGGCACAGAATGAACAAATCAAAGAGCAGGGGGGATTCAGTGGATGGAAAATTAATAAAAGGAAATATATGACACAGGGGAACATTCTGGTTACACATTGCTGTATTGTTGCTGAAAACAGACCAGGATGATCAGATATCACTTGTGGGGTGGCAGGGGAGGAGGAATTTGATCAGATATTGAAAATGAGTAGATATCAAGGGCAAGGTATTCTTTCTCAAATGGCTTAGCAGGATTATGTTAAAATTCGGAAATGTAGTGTAATAAAATCAGATGCTAAGAGGGCCTAACGGGGTTTGAGGAGCCTGACTAGACTTTGGTCAAGGACAACATCTTGTCACGTGTGGTTGGAAATATGTATTGAAAAATGTCCTTTTATCAGCATGTTACATATACTTAAGAATTATACTTAAACAAATTACATATTATACTTAGAGACATATTATCTATATGACCAAAGCAAATATCTAGCAATGACTCTCAACATGTACCATACCCTTATCTATACCAGGAACCCAGTGAGGAAAGGAACACACAGAGGAAAGGGAAGCATGGTAAATGAAACCATAAAGGGATATAGGAGGCAGGACTTTTAAAAAGTAGAATGATCAAACTTGAAAAGGAAGAACAACATTTGAGGATGTTCAGCACCAGATGTCAGAACTCATAAATCCACAGTAATTTACATAGCACAATTTTATTTTGGGCTTGCAGTTTCAGAGTTTCAGCCCATGGTTGGCTGGTTCCATTGTGCTGAGTCTGAGTGAGACAGAACATCATGGTAGACAGGGAGAAGAGCTGCTCACCTTGTGGCATCTGGGAAGATGACAGAGAGGAAGGGGTCAGGGGAGATATAGTCCAAGTACACACCTCCAATGACCTATCCATGCCCCACCTGCCCACAGTTACCACCCAGTATTCTATTCCAATAATCAGTCCATGAAATGAATTGATCCAGGTTACAGCTCTCATAATACAAACTTTTTACCTTTGAACATTCCTGCATTGTGCGGTGCAGGAGCTCCTTGGAGCCCATAGTCATTACATAATTATAGAATCACTGTAATTCTTTCCTTAGAAAAAGAAGGTCAGTTTTCACATTGCCACATCATCCATCCTCCTTTTACATCTTCTTACCTACATTGCCCTTACTCCATTGAACAAAATGTTAACTTTTAAAAATTAGAATATGCTAATACTATCAAAGAAATTTATGACATTTTAAAAATTTGTTCTTTTTAGATATACCTGAAAATAGAATGTACTTTGGCATATAATACATACATGGAGTAGAATTTATTCTAATTAGGATCCTATTCTTATGGTTGTACTTGGGAGTTACCCTGGTCATGTATTCAAATACAAGGATAGCAAAGTTATATCCAAATAAATCTACTGTCCTTCCTGTCCCCTCCTCCTCCCTTCCCTTCATTCTAAATGGACTTCTGATTTTTAATACCTATTCATTCTAGTCTTGTGGGAATTGGCCTAATCATGCTATATATGTATATGAATATACCACAGTGAATTTCACCTTTTTTATGTATATAACACACCAATTAAAAGCAAACAATAAATAACTAGAAGGAAGATTAGTACAGTGGAGGAAGGGAAGGAGGGGAGGGAGCAGAGTAAGGAAAGAGGAAGTACTGGACAGGGAAATAGAGCAAATTATATTCCATATGGGTATGATATGTCAAATGAACCTCACTATTGTATGTCCACTCACTATGTGATACTACCTCACTATGCCCCCCTTTAAAAATATTTTCAAATACAATAAATATTAAATAGCAACAAAAAAACAAAATTGAAATTTAATTTTTTATGTTGGTGTGACTCTCATTTTAAGAAGTTATGGCAATTTTGTTCTCTTTCATATGTTAATAATTGCATTCACGGAAGTATTTTTTTAGATTTGCAAATTCCAAGTCAAGTTGACTATATAATGACTGCTTTGTAATTAAAAGTACTGTGTCATTGCAACCTTTCAGTTTGTTCTAACCACAAATGTAGTTACTGAACATACATATTCATTCACTATCCAGATCTTACAAATTATTATTCCTAAAATTTAAAATGCTTGTTGAACTAAGGGTTATTTCTAGCTAGAAAAGAAATTAAGGTACTTTTAAAAATTACCTGAATTTTTTGATCTAGTAAAAGTTTTAAAAATTTCTTTCTTTTTTTTATTTCATACTTGGACACTTGAAGCCTAGTGAAATAGGATTAGGGCCAATGTTTGTTTCATAGTATCACCTCTGAGAATACAACAGTCTGACTTGGATAATTTGAACTCACCACCACATATTTATTGTGCTTTCTTATATTTCTGTTGTAGGAAAATTATACTCATGTCACTAAATATGAACAAGAAACTGAATGAGAGACAGAAATATATAACGCTATGCATTAGTTATTCTGTCAGCTCATGTGGAGCTCTATTATGCAGGTATTACATGGGATTTAGAAAATATTTATATATAACTGGATCAAAGCATAGGTAGCTTTCTTAGAACATATTTTAAAAAATGATTGTATATTTTTCAAATCTGTAATCTGTCCATGTTACTACGGTGTTTTTGTGACAACAAATTGATCAAGACACAACAGTACATAAAAATATGTTTATTGCTTGATGTTTTTAAGCCAAATGTGGTTTTGCTGCTTTCCTTCTTTTGGAAGCTAATCTAAGTAGAGCATATGATCTGTTAGCCTGCCTTGACTTAGGAAAACATGGGAGGTAAAAGTAAGGAATCCCACATGGTGACTGTCTTCCTTTGTCTTTGATGTGTCACTTTCACTAACAGATATGTTTAATACATACGTATATTTCCTTAGGGCACTACTACCAACATAAAAGCAAGTCATCATGGAAAATTCTGTGTATTTACAGTGAAGAGAAAGTATTAAGGAGTCACATGGACAATGAGCTCAAATGACAGATGGAATTCACTGGTAGGGGACTATACATAAGTAATATACTATACATTTCAAGAAGCTAGAAGAGAGAATTTTTAAAGTTTTTACCATAAAGAAATGATAAATGTTTGAAGAGATAGATATGTTTAATCAAATTGAAATATTATACACTGTGTACATAAAGCAAGGCATTACTTGTTGCCTCATTAATATATATAAATTGTTTTGATGTGTTAATTCCAAATAAACAAAAGTAATGAAAAAAGATAAAAAGAAGAAAATACCAGAACTGTGATAATTTGCCTGTGGTTTATTGGACAATACTTTTCCTCTCAATTTTAGTCAATTTGGTTTACTATAACAAAAACCCTTAGACTGGGTAGCTTATAAATAACAGAAATTTATTTTTCTTGAAGTTGTGAATGCTTGGAAAATCCAAGATCAATGTGCCAGCACATTCAGTATATGGTGACTTCATAGATAGCTGTCTTTTCACTTAAGGGTCACATAGCTAAAAAAAAAAAAAAAAAAAAAAAAAAATTACAAGAAAGGAAATCAATATAAGGGCCCTAGCCCAATCTTGCAGGCTAATTCTTCATGACCTAATAACCTCCTAATCCCATCAGCTTGAGGGTTAGGACCTCAACTATGAATTTTAAGAAAACAGAAACCACATACTATCTTAAGAAGAATTATCACATTTATAATAATATGTTACTAATACTAATTTTTAACAAGTAATTGAGATTAACCACAGCAATATGTGTAGAAATAACAACAGTTTTGTAATTATTAGATATAAAATCAGGATTTCTATAATTCTCCTAAACCCTGAGCATGCTGTTACTACTAATGGCTCAAAACCAAGTGAACATTTTCAAATGAAGGCAAGGCCTGAGAAGTATAAAAATATTTAAAGGTGGATTTATCCTTACCTTGCATAACTACTAATCAAGAACATGCTCTGTGCCAGTAACTCTAATAACCACAAGACATTTTTTCTTAACAAAACAAACAAGATCTCTGCCTCCAATAAGCTTAAAGTTCTAAAGTGGGAAGATGGAGTAATATCATATAAATGAATGTTTATTTTGTTAATAGCACTAAAGCATTGTGTGTTGGAGAATGAATTAGAGAGTGATTAACATTTGAGAGTATCTACTTAGGTTACATAAGCTAAGGACCTCTTTGATTTGATACTTTATTGAGATGTTGATGATGATAAAAGAAGAACAAGACATAGGACAACCTGTGGGGCCAGGATTGTGAGCAGATGAAGATAAGCACAGAATCCTTGTGGGCAAAAGATTGGTGTGTGCAGGTATAAAAAATGGTAGTGTGTTCAGGATCCAGTGATTGAAGAGGGAGTAGAAGAGGAAAAGGACAAGGAATTAGGCACAGAACAGATTACACAATGTATTGTAGACTGCAATAGGACTTTGGATTTTCTTCTAAGTAATTTTTGAATCCACTAGAGGTTTTTGAGTAGAGGAGATATATGCTTTAGTAACTGTAGAAAAAAATATTATAGAGGAAGAGTCAAAAAGATATCTATAAAATGGGTTTAAGATAGTAGCCATTTTAGAAAATTGCATAAGTATCTGATAAATAAATATATGTAATACCCTTGGAATACTACCTAATATCTAATGAGAGGTATTAAAAAAGCTCTGTTAAGTAAATTTTAAAAATGTCTTACACTAAGGTGTTTTAAGAAATGCAAAGGTTCAAGGCAAGTGTTACAGCACTTGCTTAGCATTTGTGCGGACACCAAAGCAATGTGCTATCTTTAGGGAAGAGAATAATGAGTCCTTCCACGTGTGATTATTGAACTCATTCTTTATTCAGGTCTAATTCATTTGTTATCTGCATAGAAAAATTCATAAATGATACCTGGAATATAACAGTTACCATACCCAGAGTTGCATAGAAATGACTGTCTTTGTGGACTTTCAGCATAGCGATCACTGTCACTTGGTGTAGCTCCACAATTCCTACTCAGGTGCCTTGTATGTAGACCAGTACCCAAAATAGCCTGGCATTAGAACAGTATTGGAAAATGTAAGCCTACGGGGATTGGGGGAAGTAAGTGAAAGATTAGAAAGAAATCACAACAATGGGGATCATTTCTGCACAAGTAATACATTTGACAATCTTACAGAAATTGTACCGCAAGATACTGTTTTATACTGAAACATTGAGACTTTCATAGTTTGATCATTTGTAAGTACTATTTTTAACCAATTAAGTAAAAATGTCAAAAGACTTAATGGAAAAATTGAGCTATATAGATATTCTGATAAATCTTCTAAAAGCTCTCGAAACTTACATCTTTGCAAAGCTCATAGATGAATTCCATTAATTCAAATGGAAATTTTGCATACAATGTACATCAAATACACATGAAGTTCCTTTTAAGTTCAACTTTATAATTCAGCACTGTTCATTAATTGTTTTGATGTATACTATAAAGACAACGCTTAGTGTGCAAAGTCTTAAAAGATATAAAAGGAAAACTGAACCTTATCATCTATATTCCCTTAAACAAAAAGGTGAGCACAGTGAAGAGAAAAAATATTCACATTTCACACATATTTAAGGAGAGCATGTGTAAAGTTTTGTATAATGAAAGAATCAAGGTGATGATGAAAGGGGAGCCTGGAGCTTTCTTTAGGAAAATCATTTTTGTTACTTTCTACCTGCTGAAAGCCTCTGAGATATTACCTGTTTTCTTCCCATTTAGCAATGAGAAGGTTTTATTTTTCCATTTCTCAATTCCTAAAAATTGATTGATGGTAGTTATAGTCTGTAACTCAAAACTTCTAGCTAGTCTCCTTGCGTTTCCCCCTGTCCATCTATTGGTAGCCAGACATCCAGAGCAGCAAAGTTGAGGTCATGCTATTACTCTCCTTCACTCGCATTAAGGGTGAATGCCAAAGGTCTCACATTGGTCCGGAGAGACTAATTGTTCAGTATTTCTTTCGCCTTGACCAAGCTCTTGCTTCTCTAAGCATATCTCACTCTGCTCTTTCAAACAGAGTAGGAATGTCACTGCTTTGCAGTCGTTCTTTCTACACTCACTGCCTGGCCATCTTTTCCTGTGGACAGAGTACGACGCACTGAGTACCTCCTTCAGCTCTTTAAACAAGTGTCACCTCGAAGGAGGCTTTCGTTGATCTTCTATTTCACTATATAAAGATTCAACTGACCACTTCTCACTGTGCTGCCTGTCCCCACGTTTGCCCCGTTTTCATTTTCCACTATAGACTTACCCCCTTTAGACTACATATTTTATTGATTTTATCTGTTAGTGTTGTGTTATACTAACACACGTGTGGTATGTATTCTCAAATTAGATTTTTAGAATACATGAAAATAAGATATGTGATTTGTTCTCTGAAGCATAAAACCTTTCCTATATTAAGTCCTTGATATATATAAATGTATTCACTTCTTATAATTCATATTTTTGTCACTTTGGCAAAAACACTGTTTCCTCTCTTTCTAAAAGTTCTATTTCTTTTTCTGCTTCTTGGCTAATAATAAAATGTTTATGATATTCATATACTGAGAGAGAAATCTGAAAATGGACTGACCTCTTAAGTTTATAATATTCATGGTTTTCTTTCTGTCTTTGCAAAATTTGTCCATGTGAAGATGCAAGAATAGGAAATTTTTTTTCTTTTTTGAGCTGGAGCATGATTTTGTATTTCCTGTAATTTTGTTAAACTGATAAGGTTGAGAAGTCACATGAAAAGTACGATATGTGATATAAGAAAGGAGTAAAACTATAGATTCAGCTTGACTGACAGATTGAGCAGTAATGTTTCCACAGAGTTTTGAACGAGGCAGATAAGAGTTGATCTCAAAAACTGTCTTCCATGATGAGGAAAATATTTGGATTCTGCTTAAAAATAATTTTAATTATTTCTTATATCTGTGAGAATTCACAATTGTTTCAAAATAAATTTGATTTTACTTCATTTTTATTCATTCATATAGTGTTTCTGACCTGCACATGAGGGTCTCAAGTAACTAGGGCATTGAAGTTATGCACTATAATGATGAGGAAACAAAGTCTCATTAACTCTCTGACCTGAAGTTGAGTCTTTTCATTTGAGACCCAAGGTTAAAAGATGTGAATAATAATAATATTTATTGTCATATTTCTTGAAAGTTATTGATGAACACATTTTATTCCCTTCAGTCCCTACCCCAACCTTGTCATGTGGATGCTGTTAGTATCCACATTTTGTGTAAAAGAAAACATTGGCAAAGCAAGATAAAGCAACTTATATAACTCCATTTGTTTATTTATAAGACAAATTAGATCCTGCCATCTGATTCCATAACCTATATTTATAAACCTATACTGCAAAATGGGCCAGGAGATTTCACTTGCAAATGACAAAATCCCTAGTCTAATCCATTTAGAAAAATCTAAAAAGCAGAATTGGTTTCTGGAATACTTAGACCCTTTTAGAGGGGGTTATGGTGTCCTAGGTCAAGGGTAGGCTAAAGTTCAGGAACCTGTGGAAAAATAATCTTAGCCACTGTTTAGTTAATAAGAATTATATTCTGATTGAATAGTGGAAAATAAACAGTTCACTAATGATTTATTTGGCAAAGGGTGAACATTTGGGCATCTGCATCTGGCCTTACTTTAAGAGTGCAAGTGGACACCTGTGAGCCTCACATGACTCATATGGGGAAAGATGGGTATTTGTAATAAGCCATCTCCCAAGACCCCAAAAGGAGGGGTATTTTGGTTTTGTTGTTTTCAAGCACCAAAGGGTTTAGGTTCAATAGTGCTTGAGAGAAAACTGGTTTGTGGACAGGAGAGAGTATTCTAAGTAGAACAAAGTGTTCAGCTTGATAAATTATTAGTACATTGTGTTCATGAATGTGTACTGTAGCGAAACAAACCTCAATGAAAAAAAAATACTCAACATATCTGGAGCTATTACGCGAAGACTAAAATCAGACTTGATACTTATTTTCTTGAATGAGTAAGTGAACAAATAAAACCAGATGATGTCATCACAGGTGAGAAAAGCAAGTATAGTCATCATCTTATGTAGTGTAGACAGAGAATATTTTTTGCCTGATCAGGCTTTTCCATTTACATGCCTAATATATATCTCAAAAAGCTATTTTACACACTGCCTCCCTACATTCAAAAAAAGTAAAGCTGGTTCACCTCTTTCTTCTCAGATCAATAAAAGGGGAATACCGTTCACCAATGTTTTATGTGCTAACCTAATATTTATTCTGGCTTCCTTTCTTTTCTACTCCATAATCAATCTATCAACAAGTACTTTTCAGATTGTCATAAAAAATCCTCCCTTTATTTCCTTGCATTCCATTCCATTTTCCTGTCGCCCCTTGGTTCATGCCATCATCTGTTGCTAGCACTACCATAGCACCTGACTGGTTTGCCTTCTTCCAACCTTGTGCCGTTAGACTATTTCACACATAGCAGTCAGAGGATCATTTTAAAAGTTTAATCATATTAGCCCATGTTTTAAGCTGATTTATGAATTTTCACTGATCTCAGTATAAAATTAAACCTCTTATCATGGCCTAAGAAGTTTTACACGATCTCACTGCATAACTGTGGGACCTCATCTCATATTTTTCGTCATCCTCCCTGGGCTTCAGCCCATTTGGTCTCCAAACTATGCTGAACTCCCTGCAGATGTTTAGACTTGCTTGATAGTCTCTCTGCCTTATATAACTTTATCCACATCTTTAATTCTTCTGTGCATTTTTTTCCTCTTTGACTCAATTATGTATTGGTGATCATTTCAGCATTAACTGAAAAAAAATCCCTTTACGCTGCTTATTATTTATCACTTCCCTCAGTGCTTCATGTTCTCATATGTAAAGTAGAATATACAGCACCTATAATGACGGTAATTAAATGTAGTGATAACCAAAAAATACATAGATTCTTTCTCAGCACATGAGAATGTTTATTGCCATCACCAACACCATACCTACTTGAAGAGTATTTCACTTATTTACAGGTATTCCAGCAGATTATCTTTATCCGGCAATTGAATGAACTTCTGTGAATGCAAGTAGAATATCAGCCATGTACTGTTGAGTCAGTAAATATTTATTGAATGGATGATTTGAGTAAGATAGGCAGTCTCAAATCATACCTCACCTCTATATTAGTGCTTCAAGTTTTCAAGAGTCCCAGATATTCTCATGTCACTCAGGTGACAGTACTCATCTTAAGATAATGCAGAAAAATAAGGAAAGAGAAACCTTCAATACTGTATCAAAAGGGCATGGTATCAAAGAACAATGGAAAATCATTTGTCACCATTCAGAACATAAATGTAGCTCCAGTCACCCATAAGCAACTCTAATGACCCAGAAAGTAAATATGGCAAGCCAGCAATTTTGCTGTTGCTTTGCATCAGATATCTATTGTTTTTTGATCTAGTACCTGCCACACTTGTGACTCTTCCTTCCCTGCTCTGCTATTATTTCTAGGTTTTGTAATTCTTGACTACGTTTTCCACTTCTTGGCAATTTGCCCTTACATTTAAACTCTCCAAAATAGATAAACTGATTTGACTGCACAATAAGCATCTGTGGCAAGTGATGACATCCTTAGCATCTACTTGGTAGTGATAGCCAGTATTTCTTGCTAACAGAAGCTCTGCTTTATTTAGGTGACAACGGGCAGCTCTGGTGATTACATGTGGTTGTTCAGGTCAGCCATGCATGTATGATTCCTCCTGAAATCAGTTGTCAATACCAAACTAAGGGTTGTCTATTCGAAAGATTCTGGGAAAGGATTTGTTTTCTAATAAAAAGTGTATCTTGAGGAGAAAACACATCGCTTTCTATTCCCTTCCATTTTACTCTACATGCTGTCTTGGGACCACGTAAGTGCCTGAAACTGTGACATTCCTATTGAATTAAGATTCAAGCCAGGAATCTGATGCCAATGTAGTGAGAAAGGTAGTGTGTAATGATCATATGTCCCCACAGTCATTCCTGAATGACTATACTAGTTTTGGAATCACATACAATTAAGTAAATAATTCATTTCCTTGGGGTTCCAGCCAGTTTTAGTCATGTTTCTGCTATTTTCATCTATAAATATCCTGACATACCACCCAAAATATAATAACCCAAAGGAACTGACTTCTTCAAATGGGACAACAAAGACAACACAGAATGCCTTTAATTTCTGGGGGAAATGTTTAGACAGGCATGCTGTACCCAAGACAGCAGAGTCACACAGTTCAAATATGGCCAGTAGTGTAGAATGGACTGTCCACATCCTCTATTATCAGAAGCAGCTGTGGGAAGAGTAGAAACTTAGTGATGCTCCAATTCATTTTCAAGGCATTCTGAAACATCATGTTTAAAAGGTTGAGGAATGAACTTTGTGAAAGATCCAGAACTGATCGCAAAACAGTGTATAAGCCTTAGAGCTTCCTCACGGAATCTTTGTCCTATGTTTCCTGACCTCACACTCCTTCACCCAATTTCATGCAAGCCTTGAGTATCAAAAGGTGCCTCAGAATTTACATCTTATGGAAGAAAGACAGAATGTTAAAAAGGCAAAGACTGAAGAGTTACAGATGACTGCTTGTGAAGTTAAGTCATGCACTCAGCTCAAAGACTGCAATACAAATATCAGAACCTAATACAGGGTGATTAATTGACAGTACATGTGTACATTTACAAATACATATTTTCTAAAACCCAATTCACAAATATAGGGCCAGCCATCTACTACTCTACATAAATACATAAGTAGATTGTTAAAGAACCACATGTGAAATAGGTCAATAAGTACCTATTCTACTTTAGAAAATTTTTAATTGATTTAATTTTGTGTTCTTGAATGCTCACTTAATTAAATGCATTATCTTTCTTCTTCATAAGGAAGATTCAAAGCAGTCATATAAAGCAAATTTGATTATCCTACTAGATAATGTCTTCATAATATACTTTCGTGTGTGTCTGAATCAACTGTTTGTAGTACTCCCTTGAAAAGAAAAAACATCAAAACTCTCAACCGAGCTGAATTATTAGCATTTCCAACAATTGTATTTTAGGTATGTCAGAAAGTGACATAAAAGTACTAGTCACAGTCAGTCATGAAGACACATTTTTATAAAGCAGCCTATCACATTTCAAATCCTCCGTTTTGTCATTCTTCGAAATTGTCTTCCTCCCTGAATATCAGATAGTGCTGACAGACTGAACCTGTCACCTCACTCCCCGCAGTGCTGCAGGCTGCAAGTGTTTTCGGAAAGATCCATAGTGACAGTGGAAAATTGTATAGACTCGCATTTTCCATGTATTTAAAATGAATAACTCAAATTATTGCATTATAAAGCACTGAGTAAATTCTTCTAAGGAAGTATCAAGTAGATATGTACTATCTGTGACAATTTAGTAGCACATAATCATCACACTTTAGAAAAATGGCTATTTCTCAGTCATTTCTGATTAAGAATAACTTTCAAAAACATGAAATTAGAATAAATTCACCTACTTTTAAGATATGATCTTTTTGCATCCATATTAATGCACCTGCAAAAGTTTAAAAGATTATTACATCATTGTATTTGACTCCATCACATACCCTTCCTCCATTGAATTTTAGTCCTAGTGATGGGTTTATCCATTATAAGAGATAAATCTAAGTCTGTTGATTAAATCAATTTTATCTACTACTATTTATATATGAGAAATCAATTCTCCTGAAGAGACTGTCCTTTCCCCAATGTGTGTTCTTAGCACTTTTGCCAAAGAGCAATTGACTACTGGTGTGTGTTTACTTCTGGGCTCTCTATTCTATCCCTTTGGTTAATGTACATTTTTTACCAATATCATACAGTTATGATTCTTACAGCTTTGCATTACTTTTGAAGTGTGATACTGTAATAATACTTGCTTGGTTCTTTTTGCTCAATAGTGCTTTGGCTGTTCAGGGTATTTTGTGGGTACATATGAATTTTAGGATTGTTTTTGCTACTTCTGTGAACAATGTCACTGGCATTTTGATAGGGACTGTATTGCACCTGCAGATCACTTTGGATAGTATGGACATTTTAACAATATTGATTCTTTTAATCTATATATGTTCATCCTTTTAATTTTCTTTTATCAATTTGTTATTTTGTAGGGTATTATAAATTGCATTGATTTCTTAATTTTTTTTCAGATAATTTGTTATTGTTTTGTAGAAATGTTGCTGATTTTTGTATATTGATTTTGTATCTTGCAACTGCTGAATTCGTTTTATAATTCTAATAGATTTTGGGGGGTGGTGGAGTTCTTGGGTTTTCAATGTATGAGATCATCTTCAAACAATGACATTTTGACTTACTTCCTGGATGAATGTCCTTGATTTTTTTTCTTTGCCTTATTGCTCTAGCTAGGACTTCCAGTACTTTGTTGAATAAAAATGGGGAAAAAATGGAAATAAAAGATGGTGAAAGCATCCTTGTCTTGTTCCACAAAGGGTGAACAGGTAATATGAAAAATGCTCAACATCACTAATAACCAGGAGAATGCAAATCAGAATTTGAAGGAAATATCACTTCATTGAAGTTAGGATGGTTATTATCAAAAGGAAAATGGAAAAAAATTGTGGAAATGAGACCTTAAATACTGCTAGTAGGAATGTAAGTACAGCTATTTTGAAAAACATTATGAAGAGCTTGCTCTTAAATTAAAAATGGAATTTGATTCAACATTGCCATCACAAGTTATATATCCAAAGGAATTGTAGTCAGAATGTCAGAGAAACAGCTACACTCTCATGTTTATTGCAGCTCTAGTTGCAATAGCCACGAAATGAAGTAACCTAAGTCCATCAACAAATTAATGGATAAAGAAAATATGGAGTGTATGTATGAATAGAAACTACTCAGCCATAAAAGCCATAGAATAATAATCTGTCATTGTTCAGCATGGGTAGAATTAGAGGTCATTATGTTAAAATAGGTAGGCATAGAAAGACAAATACCACATAATTTCAGTCACATGTGGAATCTAAAACAGTTGATTTCATAGAAACTGAGAGTAGAAGAGTGGTTTCCAGAGGGTGGAAAAAGCTTGGAGCTAGAGGAATAGGGCAAGATTGTTAGGTTCATGGGTACTAGGTTGTAGTTTGATAGGAAAAGTGCATTCTGGTGTCCATTACATAGGAGAGTGACTAACTACAGGTATAGAATGGTGTTCTGTATGTTTCAAAAAAGCTAAAGAAAAGGATTTTCAGTGTTCTTACCACAAAAAGATGATCAATGAGAAGACAGACATTTTTACAAGGGTCCCAACATTACACAATTTATACATGTATAGAAACATACATGATACTCCATAAATATGTAGTTTGTGTGATAATTAAAATATAAGTTAAAACATAGAAAGAAGAAAAATACATGACACTAGAAAATTTAAATGTATGGTTTATTAACTTTGTATGTGATTACTCACATGGAATAACCAAGATTGACATCCAGGATATTCTCAGCACAATATGAAGTCTATTTCGTTGATACTCAGCCAAGAAGCCTCCAACTCCATTATTTCATCTCTGTTCCTATAGCTTAAATTTTTGTTGTCATTCTCATTTTTCTTCTTAATATATCTATGTATGTGTTTTTTACTGAGTAG